>SJYT01003166.1:277912-355890 GCA_006410635.1 Cephalophus harveyi
AGTTGGACACGACTAAGCGACTGAACTGAACTGAATGCGAAGAACTGACTCATTTGAAAAGACCCTGATGCTGGGAAAGATTGAGGGCAGGAGGAGAAGGGGACAGCAGAGGATGAGATGGCTGGATGGCATCACTGACTCAATGGACATGAGTTTGGGTAGGCTCTGGGAGTTAGTGATGGACAGGGAGGACTGGCATGCTGCAGTTCATTGGGTCGCAAAGAGTTGGATACAACTGAGGACTGAACTGAACTGAATTGAGACTTCTAAGTATAGGAACAATGGTTACCCTTTTATACAAAGAAGTTAAATACTAAGGGAAGAATAGTATATACTTTTATATACTACTATCTATGTAGATCGGAGAAGGCAATAGCAAGCCACTCCAGTACTCTTGCCTAGAAAATCCCATGGATGGAGGAGCCTGGTAGGCTGCAGTCCATGGGGTCGCTAGAAGTCGGATGCGACTGAGCGACTTCACTTACACTTTTCGCTTTCACACAATGGAGAAGGAAATGGCAACCCACTCCAGTGTTCTTGCCTGGAGAATCCCAGGGACGGGGGAGCCTGTTGGGCTCCTGTCTATGGGGTCGCACAGAGTCGGACACGACTGAAGCGACTTAGCAGCAGCAGCATCTATGTAGATAATAGATCTATGATAGACAATAGACTCTATATTTACAAATTCTCCTAAAATATCTTCTCAAGTAATTGCAATGCTCATATGGCCCACAACTATGATGATATTTTGTGAATGGAATAAAAAGTTACAAACTACTATGTATAGTATAGATGAGCAACAAGGATATATTACATATAGCACAGGGAAGTATAACCATTATCTTATAATAACTCTTAACAGAGTATAATCTGTAAAAATATTGAATCACTATGCTGTACACCTAGAACTAATATAAATTGTATTATTGATTGTATAAAATATATATACAATCCAATTTATTGGATTGTAAGTCAACTATCCTTCAATTAAAAAAGATATTTTGCTAGTTCAGAGAAATTCCTATGAATGATTTATTGACACTTGATCTATGTTTCAGACATTTTACCTTTAACTAGTAGTCTTAAATGATCTAGTATGTTGAGTAGAAAACAAAACACTTTTTAAGAAGCAGGTTGAATATCATTTAAATAAATTCTCTATTATCTTTAATGTGTGAATTCAGAGCATCACTTCCTAACATCAGTATGACTATTATGAATTGCTCCAAATGTTTCTTGTATTCTTAACATAGGTTTTTCAGAAAGTTTTAGTAATAGCATTTCCTAATGCCAGTCCCAGCTGCATAACATGTTTGAAAATATGTAGGAGGGTTTACATGGAATAGAAGAAAAAGCTACTATTTGTTCATTTTTGAAACAGTATCTTTGGAGCCTGTGAGAGCTGAAGGAGGTGGCAGGAGGGCTTGGTTCATGCAGCTAAATGTTTAATTTCATGTCTAGGAAGAGCAGGTGCACAAAGGGATGTACTAACTTATCTGCTCTCACCTCATTGATTTTTCAGTGAATAGACCATGAACTATTCCCACCTCATTCATAATATCTATGTCACAGTCACCTCACCTGTCATAAAGACATAAAAGTGAGTGAAGTAAGTGTTCTCTTTTTGTTTTTGATGAGTAGAGCGTGTCAGTTGCTGCCTGACTGTCAAACTGTGAGCTGAAACTCTGGGAAGCTTTGTGTTCTTTGTGTTCTCTGACTAGCTTATGTTTGTGTGGAGCTGCTGGAGACTACCTTATTACCAAATAGATGCATTACTTTTAGATATTAAAAGTTTAAAAAAATTATCTGAAATGGATCAGTATATTTATAAAGCTTTCTTCTTTTAGCCCCAGATCTAGACGTTTCCTTCAAAGTGAACTATATGACTCTTTTTAAATATAGGCTTTTTGTGGGGATGATTTTTAGTCTTGAAGATGGCACTCCCTATTCATTATATTGTATTTTAGTAATTGTTACAGGGAAGCATGGATGACCAATTACCAAGGCACAAACTTTGGTTACATTCTTCAACTGATCATAAGTGGCTATCAACTTTGCTCTCATTTTAGCTTACTGTCAAATAAAAGTATTCATACTAAGTTTGTAATACAGAATATGGCAATCCACATTACCAGATATTTATCAGAATATTGGTTATGAGAAAATTGTCCTGAAGAATGATTATCAAAGGATTGGTTATGGAAGGTTGTCTGGAGAATATAGTGTATCTGTATAGTGTTAGAATAGTGTTTCTCAAACTAGGTTCCTGAGTTACAGTGTACCTCAAGAGGTAATAAGATGTTCAGAAACTTTAATTAGAAAACAGTTGCTGTTTTAGCGGCTTTGAATTTCAATTAAGACTAATACTGGATATTAAAGCACTATTGTTTTGAAGCACAATATTTGGTCTTTCATTGAGTTGTAATTTCAGTGTCACTGTTAATCAGTCCTGTCCACCTCTTTGTGACCCCATGGAGTGTTGCCTGCCAGGCTCCATTGTCCATGGGATTTTCCAGGCAAGAATACTGGAGTGGGTTGCCATTCCCTTCTCCAGGGGATCTTTCCAACCAAGGGATCAAACCTGGGTCTACCTCATTGCAGGCAGAATCCTTACTGTCTGAGTCACCAGGGAAGGTAGCCATCATCCTTCATTGGGCTTCTCAAGTAGCTCAGTGTAAAGAATCCACCTGCCACACCAGAGATGCAGGTTCGATCCCTGGTTCAGAAAGATCCCCTAGAGAAGGAAACAGCAACCTATTCTAGTATTCTTGCCTGGGAAATCCCATGGACAGAGGAACCTGGGGGGTGGTCTACAGTCCATGGAGTCATAAAGAGTTGGATGTGACTTAGCGACTAAACAACAAATTATCCTTCATCGAGGGGGCTTCCAGAATAGACCTTTGAAAATCAGTGCTAAATGTACTTCAGGAATGTTGCTGAGAACCTGATTTATTATAGTCATACTACCCCTTTAGGAGGACCCATGGAAAGAAGTTTCCTAAGGTCTCACTGTTAAGTGGGGTTGATTTTTCTTTGAAGAAAGGTGTATTTTATTCTTTGTTAAGTATTTTAAATATAAGAACTGCAAGAACTATAAACTGAGCATTCAAATATGCTTTTACTTCACACTGAGTATCATCAAGCTCAGAGTCAAAGTTGCCACTTTTCTCTATAAAACCTTCTAGACCTTTCGGTGTATCTTTGGTATACTTCTAACTTTGTCCCTTTTTCCTAAATTTATTTTACCATCTCCCAGTCTTCTTCAGAAATTTAATCTAGTTTTATTGCATATACCTGTGTAGAGTGATTTATATCTTTTTGGTAGGTTGGAGATATGCATATAGTATGATTTTATACTTGTTCTATCAACTCAACTTGAATCTAAGCTCTCCCATGACAGCCTTCACATCTTAATCATGTTATTTCTATCTCAGATAAACACATTCCCTTGTTTATAATACATAATGTATTCATTTGTTTGTCTGTTATATTTTAGTCACCATTATTGAGTGTGTCCTAAGAGAAGTGGCTCAGATGGTAAAGAATCTAACTGTGATGTAGGAGACCTGGGTTCAATCCCTGGGTCTGGAAGATCCCCTGGAGAGGGAAATGGCAACTCACTCCAGTATTCTTGCCTAGAAAGTCCCAAGGACAGACGAACCTGGTGAGCTACAGTCCATGGGGTTGCAAAGAGTCAGATATGACTGAAGGACTAACACTTTCACTTTAAGAACAGTGGAAAGGGGAGTTACCATTTACTGAGATGAGGAAGACTGCAGGAGGAGGAGTTCGGGGTGGGATGGGAAATAAAAGAGAAATTTTGGACAAGTTAAGTTTGAGATGAGTATATTTGTGGTTATATTTCCCTCAGAACCCTTCTGGTCTCATTTACAGGCAGTGACTCACATCTATTAATAATAAGCAGTAGTGTAGATGTAGGTCATTACTCAATGATCCTTTCCCTCTCACTTTGATGGACAATCAAGCAGTATCTATCTTGTTAGGGCACATCAAGTACATCGTGTCCTCTGAATCCAGGTCTCAGATCCTTGATTCTTAAAAAAGACAGTGAACTTGCAGTGATGTTGGGGTGGGTCTTTCCCTGGCATCAACTCCTTCATTGTCAGGATGAAATCAGGATGATCGTGGATTACAGCGAAAACAACCATACCATCGTTGGCAGAGATGAACACAGAATTCAGCATGCTTTGCTTTTAATTATTCCTGAAGCATTCACAGTTCCCTTTCCCATCACTTTTTCAAGCCTCAGGGCAGAACTATTATGGCCAATAAGGAAGGCACTGATCTAAGAGGTCAAAATTAAGGAGATCCTAGAAAAGCTCAGTGATTAAGATGAATACTATTTGAATACAATATCTTTTTAAAACTCAAGATTAACATAAAAATCCATGGATTAATAACAGTGCCATGCCTAGTCAGAGGAATGGGTCTGAGGCAAAATGAAAAATCAGTTAATAGTAATCTTGTATTTAAAATTCTGCTCATTGTTCATCATAGTATTTTTTCTTTTTTTTAAATTTGGTACACTCTTAAATATTACCCCTGGAAGTCAGTGCCATATTCTCCCCTGACCATTGTCCCAGCTCCATCAAGATTAATTCATGTTTTTAATCTGTTTGCTCAAGTTACCACAGGAATATTAGATCTCATCCTCTTGGCGTCAGTCTCATATGATTTCCCCTTTGTCTCATTCCATTTAACTTTCCTTTAACTCTCGTCCTGCCTTCTGGAATTCATGGTTATTTAAGAGCTTTCAAGAGTTATATTAAGAGTTTATATCTCACACTTTCAAGCTGTTCTCAGAATGCTTTTTAAAAAATCTTTTACCCTGGTTCTTCTCTTTCTGTAGTTGTACTCTCAGGTGGAAAAAAATTTTCTTTCCACATTCCTTATAACATTTATCTTGAGATGGGATAGATGTCTTTGCTCATTATAACTGCTTCTTGTCACTTTCCCCTTCTTTCTCCCTATAATCACTCAATTTTGAATAGCATATGATCGCAACATATCATAAACTAACCCTTTTTTAAACCATCATCCACTGACCCCAACATCTTCCCCGTTGTTCCTGGGAAATTTTAGCCCCTTGCCAAATGTGAAGTTTCTTGGTGGAAGTTTCAATATCCACTTAGATGATTCTTCTCGTGAAATGGTTTCAAACTTCTTTGCCCACTTCAATGATCTTGTTCTTTACACTTCCACAGCTGTTCAGTTCTGTGGCTATAATCTAGATGGTGACATCCTTGTTGCTAAAAGTGGCACCTCTGTTGCCTTCACTTCAGGATTCCTACTTTCCCAGCACTCCTTCACATCGCTTCATTTCTCTTTTTCTAGTAGCCCCAATGCAACAAGTCTTTGAGCTTATTGGCATAATCTATAGATCCTTTTAGTTTTTTTTTTTTTTTGCTCTCCTCATCACCCTCTTATGTCTGTAGATGCTTCTTTATCCAAGTTATATACTGTCATTAGGCATTACAGCTCTTCTTTACATATATCCTCAACTTCCTTATCCAAGCTCACACTACCATACTTTCCTGGCAAAATGCCAAATCTGGTTAAATACTTCTGTCCACCCACATTGTCCTTGCACCTGCATAGCAAATGCAGCTGGAGCAACATAAAAACAAGACTTTCAGGTGCCACTTTAAATTCATAATGGGCAAGCTTCAGTGGAATCTCAGTGCTGCTGAGTCATTGTCCTCTGCTGCCCTAGTTCATTCATTCTCACTCTGCTGGTTAGTTTTTCCGGCCTTTTCCCTCTTTTCCAAGCTTTCAGTTTTCCATCTTTATTCTTAACTGATTGCTTTAATGCACTGAGAAAATAATGCAAATCAGAAGACAATATCTATAGGCTCTCAACACCACATCTACCTATTTACCTACATTTACTTCTATATATTATGCCTTTCTGGCTTTCTGGTGGCTCAGATGGTTAAAAATCTGCCCTCAGTGTGGCAGATCCAGGTTTGATCCCTGGGTTGGGAAGATCCCCTGAAAAGGCAGTGGCTACCCACTCCAGTTTTTAGTATTCTTGCCTGGAGAATTACATGGACAGAGGAGTCTGGGAGACTACAGTCCATGGGGTCACATGAATATGACTAAATGACTAACAGTTTCACTTTCACTTTTACCCTATGCCTTCCATCTCCCTGATAGCTCAGTTGGTAAAGAATCCACCTGCAATGCAGGAGACCCTGGTTTGATTGCTGGGTCGGGAAGATCCCCTGGAGAAGGGATAGGCTATCCACTCCAGTATTCTTGGGCTTGCCTTGTGGCTCAGCTGGTAAAGAATCTGCCTGCAATGTGGGAGACCTGGGTCCTATCTCTGGGTTGGGAAGATCCCCTGGAGGAAGGAAGGGCTACCAATTCCAGTATTCTGGTCTAGAGAATTCCATGGACTGTATAGTCCATGGGGTCACAAAGAGTCAGATGATTGAATGACTTTCACGTTCACTCTGCCATCTCCATGGATGAACTGACTGTGCTCCTAGTAAAGGTAAACCATCCACTTGTGCCTCTGAACTACTTTCCTCCCACCTGCTCCAGAATGAGTGTAAACATTTTCTTCCTGCTCTTTTGATGTAAACACTTTCCCCTTTTTACTAGATCATACTAATCAGTTTATAACTGTCTATAATTTCTCCCATCTTTAAATTAAACCAAAATCAGGAACTTCCCTAATCTCCTCATTCTTCTCTAATCTCTTGCAATTTCATTGTTACCTTTTAGAAACTAACAGTTGAGATCAGTGTCTACACTTTGTGCCTCTGATTTCCACCTTCTGTCTTGAAAATGTCTCATTTGGGGTTTTGCATCCATCTACTACTCCACCAGAGCTATTCTTTTCAAGGTACCAAATTTTATTGCTTTGTTAAACCCAGTAATGAGTTCTAAGTCTTGATCTTTCTTGACCTGTCCTCTACATTTGACCCAGTTGTCAACCTTACTGCTTGAAATATTTTCTAAAGCAGCTTCCTACAATACCACTCTCCTGGTTTCATTCCTAACTCACTGCCATTCCTTTGCTTATTCTTATTTATCTCCTCAAACTTTAACTACTGAAGTACTCCAGTTCAGTAACCAAAACACTACCTATCTTACACATTCTCTTGGTTCATACCCTCCAGCTTCATTATTTATCATTTTTATACAGTGGAATACCTAAATTTATCTTCAGATTAGCTAAAGATGTCTTATCTTTATATGTCTTATCTTTTATATGAATAAAACAGGCATCTGAAACTTAAAGTTAATTCGCTATCAAGCCCCCTTCCCAACACCACCCACAGTGGAATTAATTCTGTCTTCTCCATCTTTGTAAATGGTGACTTTACCCTCAAGATTATCAGGCCAAAAAACCTTTGGATCACCCTTGACTTCTTTCTCTTATATGCTACATATACTCCATTAACAAATCCTACCTTAAAATGTATTCCAATCTGAGGACTCTTCATCATTTCCGTTGCTTTGATCTTAGTCCAAGCCAATATTCTGTCCTGCTGGGTAGGCTTATTAAGCAACATTCCTGTTTCCACTCTTTTCCTCCTGCAGTCTAACTTAACACAGCAGCCAGATGATGTCTAAAAATATAATATCATATTATATTTGATATCATATCTGATGATATCATATCTCTGCTCTACATACTCCTTGGCTTCTATACCCCTCAGAATAGATCCAAGAGACTTAAAATGGCATGTATCAGCCTACATGATTTGTCCTCCTCCTACTTCCCTGGCCTCACCTTTTTCTTCCGCTCTCTTGCTCATTCATCCAGATCCTCTGCTGTCCTTTACATCTCTTGAACATGTCAGTGATGTTCTGGTCATCTCAAGTCCTTTGCCCTTGTTTTACCCTCTTTTTTGAAGGTTCTTCTCCAAGATATCACATGGCTTATTTTCTCATCTCCTTCAAGTATTGTCTTCTTAGGTGATACTTTCCCTAAGTACCATTTAAAAAATTGTACTGACCCAGACTTCATTATTCCCCTTTCTTGCTTTATTTTCTTAAAACTGTTGCCAGTTCAGTTCAGTTGCTCAGCTGTGTCCGACTCTTTGCAACCCCATGAATTGCAGTACGCCAGGCCTTCCTGTCCATCAGCTCCCGGAGTTCACGCAAACTCATGTCCATCGAGTCAGTGATGGATATCCACCCATCTGGATGTCTGTATGGACATGAGATGGCCATCAAGCCATCTCATCCTCTGTTGTCCCCTTCTCCTCCTGCCCCCAATCCCTCCCAGCATCAGGATCTTTTCCAATGAATCAACTCTTTGCATGAGGTAGCCAAAGTATTGGAGTTTCAGCTTTAGCATCAGTCCTTCCAATGAACACCCAGGACTGATCTCCTTCAGAATGGACTGGTTGGATCTCCTTGCAGTCCAAGGGACTCTCAAGAGTCTTCTCCAACACCACAGTTCAAAAACATCAATTCTTTGGTGCTCAGGTTTCTTCACAGTCCAACTCTCACATCCATACATGACCACTGGAAAAACCATAGCCTTGACTAGACGGACCATCACAGTTTGCTTATTATATTAAAAATTTTTTTTTTATTATCTTCTTTTCCTTTTCTTTCTTAAATACTAACACCAGACAAGAAGATCTAGGAGGGCAGGGATTCAGACCTTTTTTACTGATAAAATCCAACATTATGAATAATGCATGAAAAAAAAAACAAGCACTTTTTCAACAATTTGATGAATATATATGCCTATATCTCTGTCTCCATATATTTTTTCTTTAGGACCAATTCATTAGTTTTCCTTTATTCATTGGTCAACTTACCAGTTCTTGGCACCAAAATGGGAGATGAAGAAAAAAGTGCCTATTTCTGCTGTTAGCAGTCCGATGAGAAAGAAGCCTGAGCAGTATATTATATGCTTTGGAAATATCAGCTTATTTTTCCATGTCACATACCCACAACTACAGTGCTTTTGATTATTTGCCATAAATACTGATACTTTAAACCTAAAGACATTCAGTTCAGTTCAGTTCTGTTCAGTCACTCAGTCATGTCCGACTCTTTGTGACCCCATGAATCACAGCACTCCAGGCCTCCCTGTCCATCACCAACTCCCAGAGTTCACTCAGATTCATGTTCATTGAGTCAGTGATGCCATCCAGCCATCTCATCCTCTGTCGTCCCCTTCTCCTCCTGCCTCCAATCCCTCCCAGCATCAAAGTCTTTTCCAATGAGTCAACTCTTCACATGAGGTGGCCAAAGTATTGGAGTTTCAGCTTTAGCATCATTCCTTCCAAAGAAATCCCAGGGTTGATCTCCTTCAGAATGGACTGGTTGGATCTCCTTGCAGTCCAAGGGCCTCTCAAGAGTCTTCTCCAACATCACAGTTCAAAAGCATCAATTCTTTGGCTCTCAGCTTTCTTCACAGTCCAACTCTCACATCCATACATGACCACTGGAAAAATCATAGCCTTGACTAGACAGACCTTTGTTGGCAAAGTAATGTCTCTGCTTTTTAACATGCTATCTAGGTTGATCATAACTTTTCTTCCAAAGAGTAAGCATCTTTTAATTTCATGGCTGCAGTCACCATCTGCAGTGATTTTGGAGCCCAAAAAATCACCTACACTAGGTTTTCTAGATGATGTTAGACAAAGAGTGGGAGAAGGAAATGGCAACCCACTCCAGTGTTCTTGCCTGGAGAATCTGTGGACAGAGGAGCCTGGTGGGCTGCCGTCTATGGGGTCGCACGGATTCAGACACAACTGAGGTAACTTAGCAAGTATGCATGCATTGGAGAAGGGAATGTCAGCCCACTCCAGTGTTCTTGCCTGGAGAATCCCAGGGACAGAGGAGCCTGGTGGGCTGCTGTCTATGGGGTCGCACACGACTTAGCAGCAGCAGCAGCAGGCCAAGAGTGACAAACTCAAATGCCTTAAGAGTTCAGGGAAGAAGCATACATTTGTGAAGAAGGGCAAGTGGAAAAATAAGGAATGTTTTCCTCATCTGAAGTGGACAGCTGGTACTCAGGCTGAGTCAGTGATTGCTATATATTTATTTAGGTTCAATAATACCAAATCTTCAGGTTTTCCAAAAAAAGCTGGAAACACAAATTCCTATCTGAAACCTCTCCTTGTTTAAAGTTGGGCAATAAATTAAAAATTTGAAAAACACTGGTGCCCACCAAGGATCTCTGCAAGTTGAATTTGGTTCTTGGGCCTCCCATCTACCATCTTTGCTTTTAGGTCTTGTGTGCTCTGCTTTGTAGGCCTAAACACTTCTAGTAATTAAGGCCTGCTGATAGGGTACAGGTAGAAAGCCCCCTTCTTCTTTGCCCAGGGCTTGCAGTATTTCCAGATTGTGAGCAAATGCATCCAAAATCTGTGACAGGCACTTTATTATAGATTGTTAAAATAATTCCAAGGGTTATAGAGCATATCTTCTCTGGATAAAGTTTTAGGTAAGACTTTACGGTTTATTGTACTTTATAACTTTTGTCTCATTTGTCCCATTACCATATACTTTCTTCTTATCAATATAATTCTAGGTTATTCACTCACTTGTTTGCTCAAAAAATATTTAGTGAAGGTCTACAACATGCCACACAACCTACTGGATGGTGTGTAGGTACTCAATGATGAATACAAATTGATAAGTCAGACTATCAGCATCTAATCTCTTCTCCTTTAGTATCAGCAGTTTAATGTGGGATGACAGTATCTAGCCAATCATGGCACTTCCCCTCATGCTTGCATATTGTTGTGGACATGTGAATAAACTCTGTCTGATGAGGTTGTTGTTGGTTATTTTCCCCTAAAAGATATGTTGAATTCCTTAACTCTAGTACCTCAGAATGTGACCATATTTGTAAATAGGGTTGTTGCCCATGTAATAAGTTAAGATGAACTTATACTGGAGTAAGTAAGGATTTAAATCCAATGATTGGTATACTCATAAAAAGAGAAGACACTCAGACCAAAGGAAGAAAATAACATGGGAAAACACAGAAAAAGAGAGAACGTCATATGACAGCAGAGATAGCAATTAAAGTAAATCACAGCTGTAAACCAAAGAACATCAAGAATTGATGGTCACATCAGAAGCTAGAAAGAGGAAATATTCTCTCCAGGAAGTCATAAGGATCCTAGCTCTGCTAATACTTTGATTTCAAACTTCTGGACTCCAGAATTGTGGGACATAAACTTCTTTTTTTCTAAGACACCCAGTTTGTACTAATTTGATATTTAAGCCCTCGGAAACTAATACAGAAGTATAAGTAAAAATGGTCAGACGGGAATTTTGATAATATTCCTTTTAAAATGATGTACATTTTTTGCTAGAAATAAAGACATAATGATGGTGCTGGAGATGACTCTTAAGTGTCCCTTGAATTGCAAGGAGTCAAACCAGTCAATCCTAAAGGAAATCAATGCTGAATATTCATTGGAAGGACAGATGCTAAAGCTGAAGATCCAATACTTTGGCCTCCTGATGTGAAGAACCAACACATTGGAAGACACTGATGCTGGGAAAAATTGAAGGCAGGAGGAGAAGGGGTTGACAGAGCATGAGATGATTGAATGGCATACCAATTCAATGGACATGAGTTTGAGTAAACTCTGAGAGTTAGTGAAGGACAGGGAAGCCTGACATGCTGCAGTCTATGGGGTTGCAAAGAGTTGAACACAACTGAACAGCAATTGAACCTAATACCCTGAGCCCCAGATAGCATGTTGAATCACATGGCATATTTGAGGATGAGATGTACACACTAACGTTGTTGGTGAAGAGCTCTGGAAGAAATCTGGGATATGGCAGTATTGTGAATTGCTTTTCTAGTCATGGACGCCCTACCTCTGGCCTTCTTTTATATGAGATTTAAATAAACTTCTGTGTGATTTAAACACGCCATTTGGACTTCATGTTATATGCAGCTACACATACTCCTAACTAACATGCTGGTCTTCAAACATATGTGGGTATGATGTAGAGGAGTCACACATGTGGAGGCAGGCAGCAAACTTCAGGAAATGTTTTAAGAAAGGGAAGATATTTTTTAATTAAAAATTTTTATTTATTTATTTTTAAGTTCTTGGCTATCCTGCATGGCATATGGGATCTTAGTTCCCTTGGTCAGGATTGAACCTGCATTCCCAGGTGTTGGAAGCACAGTCTTAACCACTGGAACACCAGGGAAATCCCCAGAAAGAAGACATATTTGAAGTGGGAGAAGAAGGGAAGAATGGAGTTGGCACAACACTCCAAATTAAATCCATTTATATTATTATATTTCCTAGTAGCCTTACTGACATCAACTACTAGAGTGACCAGAAAATTATCTCATACTTAAGTTGACTGTTGTGTGCAAATGCCTGCTTTGAAGAGTTTATTTGTACATGACAGCAAAATGTTAGAAATGTTAGATTTTGAGGTCCAGTAAGTCTAGCTTATAATGTTTTCCCTCTGGCACTCACTAATTGTGTACTGTGATTTGTTGTCTAATACATCTGAGTATCAGTTTTATATCTATATAGTCTGAATAAATACACCTGACATATAGGCTTTTACAAGGAGTCCATGAGATAATACATGTACCAGTGCTTAATGAGGAATAATTGAGATAGTTCCTCTAGGACTACCTGAATTATAAATGAGATATGAATGAAAACTGCCTTAACATCTGCCTTTTATATAATAGATAGCCAATAAATATTTTTTCCCCTCCATTCTTTCATCTAACTGATTTTTCTTCTGTAGTATCAAATAAGTCAAAGAACTTAGACTTTCAGGGGGAGGAGGAAGTAATTCCTGATTCAATGGTCCATATGCTTTGCTGTGCATAGCAGATCATATTGTAATACACTAAAAGGCCAGCCTTTGTGTTTAGTTGCTGCTTCAATGGAAATGATTGCTTTAGTGAAATAGAGCTTCTGGTATCTACTCAGTTCAATAAGCTCAAGGATATATTATCTTTCAGGTATTAAGTAGAAACTTTTAATACAAGGAACTTCTTTACAATATCCTGGGGTAAAGGCTGTATGGTTAACCTTAATCAACTGAATATTTTTTCAGTTGAATCTCTTCATAGAAAAATTTTATAGAAACAGCTTGGCACCTATTGGGAAAATAAATAGTTACACTTAAATCTAGCTTAGCCATTTAATCAGCATGATTAGGACATTCAGATCTTTCCAAAATATTGTGTGTGTGTGTGTCTGTGTGTGCATGTGTGTTAGTTGCTCAGTCATGTCTGACTCTTTGTGACCCCATGGACTGCCAGGCTCCTCTGTCCATGGGGTTCTCTGGGCAAGAATACTGGAGTGGGTTGCCATGCCCTTCTCCAGGGGATCTTCCCGCCCCAGGGATCAAACCCGGGTCTCCTACATTAGAGGCAGATTCCTTACCATCTGAGCCATCAGGGAAGCCACCAGGGAATATATATATATATATATTTTTTTGTTTGTTTGTTTTGTTTTTCCTATTGTACCTTCTTCTAATATTACTCAGGACATAGGAGTTATTATGGAATCCTTAAAATATGTCACATCTCTTCATTTCATTCAGATGCTTCCTCTTCCTTCCCTACTCTGGTCTGAATTTTCTATATTTTGAGACCAATTCCTTTCCAGGATCGGAAATCTATAAAGAATTTGTGACTTGAGTAATATATAGTAATCTTTTATTTTGGTTTACTGATCCTCAAAATTTGTTCAGTTGTTTGCTCTATTGTGTTGTTCCAGGTACCCAAAAGAATTGTCACGTGGTTCTGATTTTGAAACCATGTGTTCATTTCTGTTATAGTTTCCTCTATTCTGTACAACTTCAATCACCTTTACTTAAAGCCACAGCCCCACTCTAGGTTATAGAACTATTTATTTAGTTTGGCTCCCAATGGGAAAAAGGTAGCTACTTGTAGAACTATAGATTCTCTATGAAGCCAGCTGTGTTATTGGTTTTAGTCTGACTGGTTATGTGGTTCTAATTGTCAGGTCATATATTACAGGTAATTAGATTCCCTTTTCATGCCATTTGACCTGAGTGCATTTCTTGGTTTTAGAAGTCGAAAGGGTTCTGTGAATTCACTAGGAAGATGACATCCTGACTGTGTTTCACTTATCCAGCAGTGATTTCTGACATGTTTATATACTTACTGTAAGATGTTAGGGTCAGTCTGCTCACCATGAATATACTTGACTTTGACTACTTGTCTCTAGCCATGACTGATGTAGACCTCCTCTTGCCTGTCTGCCCAATCCCCCAAGCAATCTACCTCTAATTTGATGATGACTAAATCTCTGCTCTCAGCTTTTCTGCCTTAACTGATTTTCCTCGGCTGGATCCTGTAACTTTCATGTAGGTACTCTAAATATCCTATAGTGAGGATAGTGGATAATAAGCTTGTATAACTTGGTGGTTTGTTTTTTGTGCAGAAAAGAGTAAAAGATTTAAAATGTTAACCTGTAGCTAAGCAGTACCTCATTGTGACCTTTGGCAAAACTGTAATGTAAGTGTATTAAGAGCATTTTTCTACTTCTTCATAGGATGCCCCTTTTCTTTTTCTCTTTTTTTTTCTTCAAAAACTTTAATCTTTAGCTGCCCCAAGTCATCACAATTGGAAGTTGATAAGAAAAATTTAGGTGTTAATGATAATATGTTAAATCTTCTAGAATATTTTCATGATAAAAGAGTACCAGGGGATTTTTGAGAGTAGATTTTAAGACTTTCTGGCCTCCTCCAACTGTATTATTTTACAGAAAATTATCTCCCTTGATTTTGGATTCAAATGACTGAATTATTAACAAAAAATTAGGACAATAAATATATAGTTATTTCTTTTTTATCTTAAAAGCTGTCTCTTATACACATCTGCCTGCTGATAGGGTACAGGTATCTAGATGATGAGAGTTTTTAATAAGAAAAAAAAGTAGAGAGGATATCATCTTAAAGTAAAAGACAGTATTTTTCAGAAAAGAACATGTATTGTTAATTTTGAATGCAGAAATTTTACACAAAAATTTCTATTGTATGTATTTTTGTGCAAGAAGTATTTCAAATTGACACAGTTTCATAGGAACTAAAATAAAAGAAGGAAAAAAGGATGGAAGGAAAAAAGGAAAGCCAAATGTTCATTTTTTTTTTTTCAAGACACTGATTTATTTTAGTCACAGCTGTTGTTGAAAATCTAGCTTCATGGAATTGTATTTATGATGACAATAGTGAGCTTTATCTGAGTCCTATGCTTCTGTAAGATAAGAATGGTTGGAAAATTCCCTCCCACCCCCTTCTCTGTTCTGACAGATTGTTATTAATAGATTAACAACAGATCCTGCCCTAGCATCTTCCAAAACAAGACCCACTTCCACCCCTCCTCAAAATCTCCCTTCATTTATAAAACCCCAGCTTTTCCCTCTCTTCTTTTAGATGTTTTTCATTAATGAATCTTTTCCCCCTAGTGCAAGACCCTGAGTAGAATTGTCTTAATTATCTGGTGCATTTTGTCTTTCACAATGAATATATCCAACCTCATTCACCTCCCCCACATTTCTGTTGTAATCAATTCAGCATTCTTTGCAGACTCAGAGAAATCAAGTTACAACTGCTTTGTCCTCTTTCTCTTTGCCAATGAGAACAAAATGGGGAGGGGGACTGTCTCCTACTGCTCCAGATGGCCTTTAGACAGTGGACACTCATCCTGAGTAACTGTTATTTACTCAACACAGAACAGACAAATATTTTCCTGACCCAGATATCATGTATCTCTGAGGTTTTATGGTTTTTGTTTATGTTTTTGTTTTTCCCAGGGCTGATGGTGGAAGGCTTTTGTGAGAAGAAAGTAAATGAGCGATTGTTACTTAACACTTTAAATTAGAGTTCAGTTTATTAAAAGCACAGTTTAAAATCTGGTTTTCCTTAAACTTTTAAATTCAACGTCCATATGTGATTATATCTAGTAAATGTGAAGGATTGCTATGGAGGGTGGGTGATAAGTTTCAATCAATTCAAGTTGAAATGAATGTACTTAAATAACCTGGCTCATTCTAGACTTAATCTATTACATTCCTTTAAACCTTTAAATATGTTTGAATTATTTCATCCTTTGATTTTTCAACGGATGAAGTAAATTTTATAATCTGTATACCTAATTCTACGATTTGCTGGGGTTAGAAGACACTTTCTCACTTAGGAAATAGCTTTACTCTTCCAAGTTAGTTGGAGCTTCCCTGCCCATGAGAACTGAGACAGCTTGTTGATGAGAGAGTTTTTTGCCTGGGTTGGACTGTGAAGAAAGCTGAGAACTGAAGAATTGATGCTTTTGAACTGTGGTTTTGGAGAAGACTCTTGAGAGTCCCTTGGACTGCAAAGAGATCCAGCCAGTCCATCCTAAAGGAGATCAGTCCTGGGTGTTCATTGGAAGGAGTGATGCTGAAGCTGAAACTCCAATACTTTGGCCATTTCATGTGAAGAGTTGACTTACTGGAAAAGACTCTGATGCTGGGAGGGATTGGGGGCAAGAGGAGAAGGGGACGACAGAGGATGAGATGGCTGGATGGCATCACCAACTCGATGCACATGAGTTTGGGTGAACTCTGGGAGCTGGTGATGGACAGGGAGGCCTGGCATGCTGTGATTCATGGGGTCGCAAAGAGTCGGACATGACTGAGCGACTGAACTGAACTGAACTGAATGAAGCCAATTCATCTTGCACCACTGAGATAACATGCACTTTTGCTTCTAGTTGTTTTTACAACAGGTCTTAATTTAAACTCTTTAGATTCACTTGGTTTCTGTTGGGTTTCAGTCACATCTCACCAACTATTTTTCTTCTGAGTTGGTTTTGCAACATCTCAGGAAAGTAGCAGTCTTCCTCTGATTAATTGAATGCTAGATTTTTTTTAATATTCTTCTTCTATGAATGGCCACAGCAATTTTGTGGATATTAAAAAAAGACTTGCAGTTGATTCTGCATATCTGCCATGATATGGTCTGTCTGTAAGACCACAGCTTCTAAGATCCCACTACATGCATTTCTTCATGGACTAGTGTTTCTAATTCAATGGAGAAAGCTAACACAACCTTATTTAATGTAGAAACCCAAGAATCTAAGATTATAGAAGGTAGGGAGAAGACAGGGAGCATAGAGTATTGTCTAATGACAACATGATCTTTGGTCATGCACCAATGACAGCCTCAGGTTCTTTAACAGTGTAATATCTATCACAATGTGCATGATTAAAAATAGTGAAATCATTAGTGAAAAATGCTTGGAATGTATATTTTTTAATAATTAAAAGGCATGAGGCCTATGATTACCATATTTATATTTTTATTATTTGGATATAAAATATTTAGGAGTAAATATCTAATGCATATTTTATTTTAAGAGATGCAGTTTGAATGAAAGAAAGATTGCATAGAAAACAGCATACAACAAGAATAGTCCTTCAAATTTTGTGAGTGAGTATATATCACAGAAAGAAATAGTCTTGGGTAATAAAACAACCGAACTCTGCTGTATAGACTATGTGACACAAAATATGTATTGCTTCTGAAGTAAATTAAATATGACTTAGGCTTATGAGCTAAAGAGACAATTTTTGGAACTGAGAGGCTAGAAACTTTTACAATAAATAAAATAAATCCTAACAAGTACTCTTTTTTTTTTCCCCTTCGGGCCTTTCCTTTTCAAGTGATAAATGCTTACAAAAAAGATATTCAGCAACATAACCAAATAGATTCAATGGGACTGAGGAACATTTCACAACTGTAATTTTGATTCTTCAAATTTTTAGAAACAAAATTACTTTGGGATAAATAATGAAATTTTAAGCCAAAATAATATCTGATGAAAAAACATTTTAAATCTGTGACTTCTTTTTGAAGTCGTATCTTTTTGGATTGTTGTTATTGGTTGTCACTAAGTCATGGCCTACTCTTTGTGACCCCATGGACTGTAGCCCACGAGGTTCTTCTGTCCATGAAATTTCCCATGTTTTTGGATGCTCATCATTAATCTCAAATGTCAGATTTAGTAGTACATACCACTGAGAATTCAGAAATGTCTAGATACAGGTTTCTATCTATGTCATCAAGATTCTTTCATTTATACTGTCCTCTGTGTGGTCCCTTAAGGAGATTCCTCACATGGGACAAAGTTCAATGTCAGAAGCTCTAAACTTAGTATAAGGAGGAAGTATCTTTTCTCTCCTTGAGTTGTGTAAATTTATGAAAAACAAGCAAACAAACAAAAAGAGTGAGTTGGATTTACAGTCACAAGTCAAATATCCAGAAGTCCTTGACTGGCTGAGCCTGGCTGCCTTCACCTAGCCATCTGGGTTATAAAACATCTGAATTTTATAACAAGGAAGGAAGGAGCAAAGTTGTGCAAAAAATATGGAAAGATAATTCCCTTGGCAAAACTATGATGTATTCAAAATGTTTTATCTTCTCACTGTCCTTCCATTCTTTCTCAGCCTTTCATGAATTCCCAGGGCTTTCATAATCAGAGAGTGCAGTCATGTCTCTTGACCATAGCATCAGTTCATCAATCCATTGCTTTATTATAAGGTTTGTCAACTCCACCATCCCTACAGACTTGTTGGTTATCTATGCCACTCTCTTCTTACTGTTCTTTTTAGGTGAAAATAGGTTTTAATAAGTTGATCACACATAAGGGCAGTCTATTAGTACTTTAGCTTGGGCTGGTATAACAAAACACTGTAGATTGGGTGGCTTAAACAACACACACATATTTCTCATAGTTCTGAAGGCTATATGTCTAAGATCAGCATAATGGCATGGTCTGGCTCTGGAGAGAATTCTCTTCCTGACTTGTAGATGACTGCTTTCTTGCACTATCCTCACATGGCAGGGAGAGAGAGTTGAGGGAGACAGACAAACAAGCACAGTCTAATCTCTTTTACTTCTCTTCCAAGGATACTAATTCTATCATCCTATCATCACAGGGCCTTTACTCTCATGATATGATCTAAACTAATTACCTTCTAGAAGTCTTACCTCTGGATATCATCACACTTGGGATGAAAGCTTCGACATATGAATTTTCACGAGATACAACCATTCAGTCTATAGCAATCCGTGTATGAGTTGTCATTTTCTAAGGCAAGCTATTAAAGTTTCTCCAGTAGGTTGTCATGGTGTTATAGCAGGTAGGTGCAGAGAAATGAGTAAGAGAGAGAGTTTAGCAGTGACCAGATCTTTCAGTTCAGTTCAGTTCAGTTCAGTTGCTCAATCGTGTCTGACTCTTAGTAACCCCATGAATTGCAGCACATCAGGCCTCCCTGTCCATCATCAGCTCCCAGAGTTCACTCAAACTCATGTCCATTGAGTCGATGATGCCATCCAGCCATGTCATCCTCTGTCATCCCCTTCTCCTCCTGCCCCCAATCCCTCCCTCCCAGATCAGAGTCTTTTCCAGTGAGTCAACTCTTTGCAGATCTTTAGCCCTCTTCTAAAATGTTATTTATTTATTTATTTTTTAACCATCTGGGAGACATTTACTTCTGTCTGGAGCTGGTCCAGGTTATATAGGGTTCAGTCAATAAAGGCATGACATCTTTTTTCCATCTTATGAACAAAGGAAAAGTTTCTTATCTGTTTGTCCTCGTGCTCAACTAAACCAGGAGATAGCTGCATAACAAGGACAAGGTGACTATTTGCTAGGGACTAAACCCCTGCACTTCCCAACCAGAGGTCAGCTAGTCTACTTCTAAAGAGATAAACACTACCACCTTGTGAGTGCTTTTCTTAAGGGATGTGGATGCTTTTTTAGTGTCAGTGCAAGCAACTGAGTAAGAGGATCTGGAGGATATAATATCAGGAGACAGAATGTGAGTGCCAGGAACCCTCTGAGCAGTGAGCTGGAGATTAGACTGGTAGGATTGGAGAGTTAGGATTCAGCAGCGGGCAAGGTAAGTTGAACAAGCAACTCCAGCAGAGTTGCTGGTACCCACAGTAGAGAGAAGCAGGGGTCAGGAAACTGGAATGGAGCTGCCAAGCAATGAAGGGGAAGAAGCAAGCCCAAAGCCAGCCTGAGGTCTCAGAGAAGGGGTCTGTAGGTTTAGTGGGGATGGAAGTCAAAAGTTAAGCAGTAGAGTAATAAGAACATGAACAAAAGCTGAGGAGAGGGGCTTATTTAACTGCCTTCCCAGGTCATTCTCTTGGCAGGAGACAATACCCAGTGGTAGCAGAAAAGACACTAGATGTCTCCAAGCTTAAAAAAATGAAGTGGGCATTCAGAGGATAGCTACTAGGAGGTTAACCCCTGATGTTCTGTGTAGCCAAAGCGGAGGTAATCTCATACCCATTCCACCTTCCACCAGTTCTTAGTTACCAGGAGTACTGCTTGAAGGAATGCTGCATGTTCAGGGCACTCTGCCAGACCAGAAACAAATATGAGCAGTGTCCCATAGAGCTGTGCATTTCTGAGAATCAGAGACTCTCAGAGTCGGAAAGACGTGTGTCAGTGAGTTACCCTACTGAACTGAGATTTGTCCTTCTGGCCTCCTGAATGTGTTCCTCCCAAAAAGACAAAACCTCTAGAATCCTGAACCTTTTTTCTTTGTCTTTAGTATTGCTCTTTACCCAAAACATCCTAAAAGAAGAAAAGGAGTTATTTTGACTGTCTTATAGTACATTTATTACCCAATGTAAGGCAGGGAAACTTTTACTTGCATTCAACCCACAGACATGTTTCCTTATGTATTTGTTGCCCGGGGTTGCCTTAACTAAGTACCATAAAGTGGGTGGCTCAAAAGGACACAGATGTGTTGGCCTTTGGTTTTGGCAGTTAGAAGTCCAAAATCAAGATTTTGGCAAGGCCTCCTCTGAAACCTAGATGTTTCTTGCCTTTTCCTACCATCTGGTCATTGCCAGTGATCTTTGGTATTTCTTGGCTTGTAGATGGAGCCCTCCAATCCTCTGTCTTCGTGTGGTGTTCTCGTCACATTGCCGGGGTCCAGCCCCAGTGGATCCAGGGAATTCGAAGGGTGGACGGTGTTGGTGAGGAAAGACTTATTTGTTTATTAATATAGAAACATAAGATTAGATTAGGAAGAAATAGTGTAGCAGGAAAATTAAGTGGAGAAAAGAGACTGAATAACTTGGTTTATGGGGAAAGCCAATAAAGTTCCAGACAAGGAGCTTACACCATCTATGTTAGGCCACGGGTGTCCGTTTGAATATTGGAGAGTGCCCCGCCTTGGGCTCTCTCTCTTACGGATCTTAGAAGCCAGGACAAGTAAGTAGACTTGGTGAGCTGCCCCGCTCCAGATGGGAATTCAGCCTGAAGTTAGAGTAAAGAGGAGACACGGGGGAAACCAGTCCAGCAATTCGTCCCAGCCTCTATTGTCTAGAATGTCCTATTATACCTTTTTGATTGTACATAGAGATCAATGGGTAATACAAAATTACACAGCGTTAGCAGCCCTGACTCTTATCAAAACCAGGCTTTTCTCTCTGCATACCTAATTGTATACACAAGTCTTAGGTGATTTACATTATCTTCTAGCCAGGGGGCCAATTAGCATTTTACAGCCTTTTTTCTGATAAGGGTTTGTCAACCAGAAGACTTATTTGTGCTGATCTTCCCAAAGTCTGGTGCCACTCTCAGAAAGCACTAAATAAAGTTACATTCTTACATAACAAGGACACAAGAGAAGTGCAGTGATATATAACAAAGAAAAGTAATTAACTCAAAAGTCTAGTGTTGCTAACATCAAAACTACTATATATCCTTTTCCATATCCCATTTACATTGATTAACATCCTCCCAGGTGCCTAAAAGATAAAGAATATGGAGGCCTGGCAGCAGTCATTGAGTCAACAGTGAAAACTAATCACGAATATGATTTTTAACTCTTTAGAAAAGGCTCTGTTTCTTTAAGATGCTTTTAAGCTTTGTGCCTCTCACAGTTGGGGGCTGTAAGCAATTCACAAGCTGTAAGAGGTCTGGGGAACCTGTTAGGCAAGCTAGAGAGTTATCAGAAGGGGCTTAACTGAAACATCCCTTTCAAATGCAGAAGACTAAAGCCCTGATTTGACTTTTTTCCAGAGAATATTAGAAGAGTGGAAAAACAGAGTACAAAGGCTGGCAGATTCTTATTTTTTGGGGGGTGGATGCTCAGGAAATTCCAGGGGGAACCCCTGAAACCTAATCACGTCCTTGCATATTGTCAGGCTTCCTTCCACATGACCTTGTCATGGGCGGGATTCCTCACGCTGGCCCCCGACATCACATGGTGTCTTCATGTGGTCTATCTTCACATGGACAACTTTTATAAGGACATCAATCATATTAAATTAGGGGCCCACTTTAGTATGACTCCATCTTAACTAAGTATATCCAAAAAGAATCTATTTCTAAGAGAGGTCACATTCTTAGGTACAAGGGGCTAGCACTTCAATATACTTTTTTGAGGGGGACACAATTTAACACATAAGACTTTATATGAAGATTTTCTGGCAGTTAGTGGAAGCATTGTGGTTTCAGCCCTAGTAAGCCCCAGCAAAACTGGATGACATGTTGTTGTTCAGTTGCTCAGTCATGTCTGACACGTTGCAACCCCATGGACTGTAGTACACCAGGCTTCCCTGTCTTTCACTATCTGTTGGCATTTGCTAAAATTCATGTCCATTGAGTTGGTGGTGTCATCCAACTGTCTCATTCTCTGTCACCCCCTTCTCCTCCTGCCCTCAGTTTTTCTCAGCATCAGGTCTTTTCCAATGAGTTGGCTCTTCACATCAGGTGGCCAAAGTATTGGAGCTTCTGATTTGCATTGGTCCTTCCAATGAATTTTCACAGGGTTCATTTCCTTTAGGATTGACTGATTTGTTCTCCTTGCTGTTCAGGGGACTCTCAAGAGTCTTCTCCAACACCACAGTTTGAAAGCATCAATTCTTCAGTGCTCAGCTTTCTTTATGGTCTAACTCTCACATCAGTAACATGACTACTGGAAAAAACATACCTTCGACTATATAGA
This sequence comes from Cephalophus harveyi, assembly GCA_006410635.1. Taxonomy (NCBI): domain Eukaryota; kingdom Metazoa; phylum Chordata; class Mammalia; order Artiodactyla; family Bovidae; genus Cephalophus; species Cephalophus harveyi. Next base: position 300,895 of record SJYT01003166.1, read on the forward strand.
CCTTTGTTGGCAAAGTGATGTCTTTGCCTTTTAATACGCTGTCTAGGTTTGTCATAGTTTTTCTTCCAAGCAGCAAGCATCTTTTAATTTCATGGCTGCTCACCATCCACAGTGATTTTGGAGCCCAAGACAATAAAATCTGCCACAGTTTCCATTTTCTTACCCATCTATTTGCCATGAAATGATGGGACTGGACATGAACTGAGGGTAAAATAACTGGTACTATGTTCACGATGTTTTTCTCCAATGTGAACTGAAGTCATTCTACAATAGTAGGATACATGACTGCCTCCTACCCTTCACCCTGAATCTATAGTAAAGGAGCATCTCACGAGCCCCCTTCTATTAGAGACACTAACAATGCTTGCTCCTCAGGCTAGGAGAGTTACATGATACTATAGAAGGTGATATGATCTTAGAACAATTTTCAAATTTCTCCAATTTACTGCCCTGAGAAGTTTTAGTTCTAGTTTCCATTTAAAAGTATTCTGGTCTGATCTTAAGGGTTAGGGTCAAATGGGAGATGGGCTATGAAGGTTCTCTGTTAAGGGCTTCATGTGGCCCCTGAAATTCATATGCTGAAGTCCTCACTCCCAACATCATGGTTTTGGGGACTGGAGACTTTGGGAGGTAACTAAGGTTAGAAGAGCTCTTATAAAGTGTGGCTGTATAAAAAGAGACACCAGAGAGCTTGCCTGCTTTCTTTCCACCATGTGGGGATGCAGTGAGAAGGCATCTGCAATGTAGGAAGAGAGCTATCATCAAAAACAAGCTACACTGGAACCCTGATCTTGGACCTCCAACTTCTAAAACTGTGAGAAAATAAATTTCTGTGTATTGAGCTATCCAATCTCTGGTATTATGTTACAGCAACCCAGGAAGGGCAAGATGTGCTCTATATTCTGATGCTACCTCAGTATTATGGAAACTATTAAATTATAAGTTCCTTGTGGGCAGTAGCTGGATTTTTTGTTTTTCTCTCTCTCTTTGTTGGACAGTAGCCTGCCAGGCTCCTCTGTCAATGGCATTTCATTTCCCAGGCAAGAATAGTGGGGTGGGTAGCCATTTTGTTCTCCAGAGGATCTTCTGGACCCAGGGTCAAACCCACAGCTCCTGTGTCTCCTGCACTGGCAGACAGATTCTTTCCCACCGGGCCACCTGGGAAGCCCCAGTAGCCCCATAATACACCGTGCTTTACATCAGCTCCATATTTGTGTTCTACTGCAAATTCCCATATTTTACAGATGAAGAAACAGAATTAGAAAGATTTGGTGAACCTAAGCTGAGCTCAAATTTCTCTTACAACCTGCCTGTCTACCCCACTGCCCTGCCCTGTACCTCTATCTTCTGTGTTTTGGATGTAACTTTGTTAAGTTGGAGTCTCTATAGAGGATCATAGTATGTACAATATGGAGAAAAAAGGAGACTATGTAGGTTGAGTCCAGTGAAAATGCTACAGTTATGTTTTTATTGGTTTCCCACTGGAGTGTACCTGTAATTGCTGTTATTACAGCCTTATAGATATCCTTGTCTTCTGAATTCCAGAGACAAGCAGAAGGTTGGAATGGACAGGAGAGAGACACTTATTGCCAAGGGTAGGGGGTGGTCAGGGAGGAGGGAATGAGCAGCTTGGTGATGGTGATGCAGGAGCAGGTTGGGTATGTAGAGAGAAGAATTGCAATTCCACAGCTTCATTATGTGCAACAAGGCTTTTGCTCCTGCTGTTGTTTTGTACTTTCATCCTCCTGCTTGGATGAAAGAGAGTTTTTACTGGCTTATGAGCATGGTGAGATGTTTCCCAGTGTGGACAAGCAAATGGAGGAAATTTAATCAAGTGGCTGTAAGGGCCTTGAAGTATGAATGGACTCTAATAGATGTGATATCTTTAAAAAATGATCATATAGGTTACCAATTGCATTATTAACTTTTCTTCATTACAAACGATATTCCAAGTCTTAAGTATTTAGGGAGAGATTAGCCCGAGTCACATTACTCTCCTTTCCAGATGCATGCACAGGGTCTTCTGTGGCTGCTTTTCTTGAAACTAACAGAAGAAAGGGTAATTTTAATAGAATCAATGAGATCTGGGAAGGAAAGTCCAAAGTCAGCTTTGCCCTTCTTTGGGAATTGAGTGAATGGCCCACATTCTGGGGAAGCGTGTAAATTGTTAGTGATTTTGTTCTTGAGTGTCAGAGTTTATAAATCATGGTATTGGTATCCTTGGGCAACGTGAAGGGAATGAGAACTGTTCAGGCCATCTAAGGATTTACAATCTCCAGGTGGCTGTGATAATTTAGAATGAGTGGAGCTGGGAAGACTTCTTTTAAGAGAAATATTGAGGACTATTGAGAAGAGTGTTTCATTAAACATAATGTGCATGTCAACCATTCAGGTAAGTTGATAATAATGTAAGTTTCTGGGATACACCCCAGAAATTATTATATTAATTATTATAATTATTAATTATTATTAATTATAATTACCTCTTGTAGGTATGATGCAGATGGACACAATCAGGAATTGTTGGTTTAGAAAAAAAATTCTATGGTTTGGCTCTAAGAAGCCATTCTCAGTAACAAAAATGTGGCATAAGATGAAAGCAAGCATGGGGCATCAAAACTTGAGAGAGAGAGCAGACATATGCAACGGATGGGTAAGAAACCTTAAACATAGACACCATTTAGAATACCATTTTAAAATTCAAAATTCTTTACCACTTCCAATTTTTTTCAGTAGTTTCTTGAACTTCAGCCCATAAGTTACAATTTTTTTCTTTTCTTTTTAAATTATTTTTTAACTGAAGGATAGTTGCTTTACAGAATTGTGTTGGTTTCTGCCAAATACTAGCATGAATCAGCCATGGGTATAAATATGTCCCCTCCCTCTTGAACCTCCCTCCCACTACCATTTTTAAGTATTCAAATATTATTTGTTTTTTACAACTTAAAAATTTTATTATTAAAATTACAAGTCATCAGTTTTGCAAAGCTTAACCTTATAAAGCTGAAGCAATACCTTCCCAAGCACTGTCAGCTACTAGATTGTTCTGGAAGCAACTACACTGTATTAAAAAAAAATTTTATTGAAGAATGGTTGGTATACAATATGCTGCACATATTTAGTGTATAAAACGATTAGTTTGGAGATAAGTATCCTACCATGAAACCATTACCGCTGTATATGTCACAAATATATCCATCCCCTCCAAAAGTTTCTTCCTGCCCTCTTTAGTTATTATTATTTTGTGATAAGAACACTAAAATAAAATCTAGCCTCTTAGCAAACTTTAAGGATGTGTGGTTGATTTTATGTGCCAACTTGATTGGCCAATGCCCAGATAGCGTGTAAAACATTTCTGGGTGTGTCTGTATGTTTCTGAAAGAGATTAGCATTTGAATCTGTAGAATGAGTAGAGAAGATTGGCAGTGCAGGTGGGCATCATCTAATCCATTTAGGGCCAGAGTAGAACAAGAAGATGGAGGAAGGGTAAATCTACTCTCTCTGCTTGAGTTAGGATATGTATCTTCTCCTGCCCTTGACTATCAGTACTTCTGTTCCTCAGGCCTTCAGAGTCAGACTGGGACTTTCTCTGTCCGCTTCCCTGGTTTTCAGGCTTTTGGATGCAGACCGAATTCACCACCAGATTCCCTATATCTCCATCTTGGAGATATTAGATTATCAGACTTCTCAGTCTCCATGATAAAATCTTGACCCTTCTTTCTCTCTCTGGAGAACCTAATAGGATACAATATAATATTATTACCTATAGGCACCATGTTGTACATTTTATTTTTAGGACATTCACTTTGAATAACTAAAATCCCATAAATTGCCATTTTAATAGGATATCACTATTATTCTCTATTGTTATCTGCAGGCCATAAAGAATAAACATTGTTTCATGTCCCCCACTCCAGTATTCTTGCCTGGAAAATCCCATGGACGGAGGAGCCCGGTGGGCTGCAGTCCCTGGGGTCACTAAGAGTCGGAAACGACTGAGCGACTTCACTTTCACTTTTCACTGTCATGCACTGGAGAAGGAAATGGCAACCCACTCTAGTGTTCTTGCCTGGAGAATCCCAGGGACAGGGGACCTGCTGGGCTGCTGTCTCTGGGGTCACACAGAGTCGGACATGACTGAAGTGACTTAGCAGCAGCAGCAGCATGTCCCAGGGATGCTGGATCTCAAAGTATAGTTTCTAGGCCAGCAGCATAGCATCACCTGGGAACTTGTTATAACTGCAAATACTCAAGTCTCCTTCTCAGGTTTGCTGAATCAGAAGCTGTCTGCATGTCTGGTGTGTGCATGCTCAGTTGCGTTGGACTATTTGTGACCATATGGGACTGTAGTCCACTGGGTTCTTCTGTCCATGGGATTTTCTAGGCAAGATTTCCTCCCCCAGGTGATGTTTGCAACTCAGGGATTCAACCAGTGTTTCCTGCATCTCCTGCATTGCAGGCAGATTCTTTTCTTTTTTTTTTTTCAACTGAGCATACCTTTATTTCAGACAAGTGCAGTCTAGTATAGGCAGGTGGGTACTCTGTACACATTCATGGTCCATATCCTCACACCCTCCGGTAAGTCCCTAGAAGCCCCACACATCATACTGCTAAAAATCACAAGAAAGATTCCTAGGGAACCTGATTTAATAGTTTGTTCCAAATAACAGATATCCTCTCTATGAGTCAAATCAGCACCAGCTGACAGGGGATCACACTGCAAACAATGACAGTGATTCTCATTCACAAGCCTGATTTGATTGCATCAGCCACCTCAAAGAGGAAAGCAAGTGACACTCCTCCTGGAAACTCAGTACAACCTGTCTGAGCAAGGCCTCAAGACTCTAGAGAGGCAGCCACGTGACCAGAGGGCCCTACTCACATGGGGAGATCCCTGGGATGCGTCTTTTCTGGCTGTATCCTTCCCTGAGGTCCATTCCACTGGCTTCAAGACATCTTCGTTCTCTGGTCTCAAGGCCACAATTTGGGAGACTTTTGGTTGTAATCTTTACAGTTCCAAGAATTCACCCTCGATAAACCCAAGCATAATGTGCCCTGTCCAAAATTTAAATTTTCTCCTGGTGTGAAGGCCTTTCTGCAGGCTGCATGTATGTACATGTATGTATTGGCTCCTACGGGAGATAAAGTCCTTCCTCTTTGGCAGGAGAATAGAGCATGGCCATCCTCTGTTAGTTATCAGCTCTTTTTCCTGTGTGTCCTCATGTGTGCAGCAACTGAACCAGCTATTTCTGCATTCTTGTTCTGGCCAAAATAATCTAGAAATTCACCATCTGGTCCAATCAAGTACATTATGATTGTGTGATCCACTATTATCATACAATGATCCTCATCTTCGTTCTTGGGGCCAAGGGCTGTAATACACTCTGAATGCTCTGGACACTTTGTCAATCTTTTCTTTTGTGCCAGTCAAGCTAATCAATTTGGGAGAAAATTCTTTTATATAACTGGCGATGGCTTCTTTTGTGTCCCTCTCTGGGTCAAAAGTGATGAAAAGTGGAGTTAAATTTGGCAGAGTTGGAATACATCCACGACTTGAATCATTTTTTCTAGTTCTTCTGGACAGAACTGGTTCTTCTAGTTCATCAGGACAATGAGTAAAACCAAAATAAATCAATACCCATTGACCCAGGTAGTCCTGATCAGTTTTGGGCTCGAGTTGTGAGGGAAAATGGGCCCCCAGGTAAAGGCTTTCCAGGGCTTCGCTGCCATTCCTTCTCCAGTTTCTCTGTCTTTTCTTTCTTGAAGCACTTCATTCCAGCCAATAAAGCTCCCCCAATGGCAAATGTGATGGCTAAAGACTTCCAGGAAGCAGGCCCGGGCTTCAAGGGGCGCGTGGGGTCTGCTGCCCTTCCGCTCTGGGGTCCTGACGACCCGGGCAGGGGCGGCATCGCAGGGCCGAGCGGGCGGCGCCCCAGGCAGCAGCCAGCGCGCCCCGAGGCCCGCCAGGCCTTCTCTGGCCTCGCGCAGAGCCGCCCCAGTAAGACCCTCGCGGTCCCCTTCCCTGGGCCCCAAACCCGGAATCCGTGAGGCAAGAGACACCAAAGTTGGCTGCCACCGGATTATCCGGCCGGCACGAGTGACAGCCCCGCCACGAGCTCGAGAGTGCAGGCAGATTCTTTACCACTGAGCCACTGGGGAGGCCCAGAGCTTTATGAGATGGGGCCAAAAAATGGGTTTTAAGAAACTCTCCCGGCGATTCTGATGCATTGCTGATGTTTAAGAACAACTATCCTAGGGAAAAAAACTTTATTTAGTAGACATTTCTGCATCATTAACTGACATAGAGTAGGTGGAGTCATCAGTATCAGACAGAACTTAAAAAAAAAAAAAGGCCGATCTGGACTAGTAATAATAGTGATAGCTAGTTCTTAGAGAACTTGTGTGTGTTTGTGTTTCAGTCATGTCTCTTTGCAACTCCATGGACTGTAGCCCACTGGGCTCATCTGTCCATGGAATTTCCCAGGCAAGAATATTGGATCAGGTTGCCATTCCCACTCCAGGGGATCTTCCCAACTCAGTGGCCAAACTTGCATCTCTTGTCTCTCCTTCATTGGCTTTCACAAATTTGGTTAAAAAACAAAACAAAACAAAAATGTATGTATAAAGAAGGATAGAGCCATAAAATTGCCCATTAATTTCTCTAATATAATTTTGTTCAGTACACTTAATATATATTTGTATACAGAGTCTGGTATCAAACAGGCAAATATATCACAGAAAATATATGGAAGAATGGAAATACTCTGGACATGGACACAACTAGTCTTGGCACTGCCATTTAAGAATTGTGTGACTAGTCATGGCACTTACTGTGGAATAGCTCCTCACTGAGAAATGACAGACTTAGATGATGCCTAAAGTTCTTTCTTGCAACAAAATTCTATATTCTTCATACCATGCCTGAAGTTTAATTTCAGTGACATTTTCTGCTGGGTCTAATTTCCCAAAGAGAGGCCCTTGATGCTTAAGCTTATAGAATATAAGGTCAACGTATCAGTCAGGGTGAAGCAAGTCAAACTGAACCTATTTTAAATGGTTCAGTAGAAGAAATTTAATATGAGGAACACATTTAAAATGTTTGGGAAGAACCGAAGGGCAATAATAGGATGATACCCCCAGTGCTTCAGGGACAAAGGGAAGAGGTGGTTTTACCAGAACCCAAGGTCTGGGCTACCTGGAAAGAGTTGGGATCCTGATGACAGAGGTTTTACCAAGCAAGTGGATGTACTAAAATCAAGGTGGGAGGAGTCACTTGAATGAGATGGAAACGTGTTGAGAAGGGCTTCTTGAATGAGCTTGAGCCACAAAGAGATGCTAGAGCCATGAGAGAAAGTCTATAGCTTCTACTCTCCTGTGTCCTGTCTAATCCCCTTCCAGAGCCTCTCACTGGTCAACTTTAACCAGAAGTCACTGGACAAAGAATCCTAGCAAATGTAGGTTGCCAGGGTCAGTTTTCCTGTAACAAAGAAAAGTTTTAACTGATGCAGTGAAACCAGAGAATCTATTACAGAATCCCTCACTTCTATTTTCAGTGAATTTCTTGTCCTAAATTCCAGACTGATTGGCCATATATTTGATTCTTAGTCCCAGAACTCTGATTAATCAGCTGTGGAGACTACAAACCAAGTATAGTCACTTCTGAATATTCCTCCCCAACTCCTGTCAAACTAGTCACCTCCACACCAAATCCTAGTAGTATACAAATCCTCCAAGAAGGGAGCTCTGCTTATATAGAATAAGAATATAGAATAAAGAGATTTATATAGAATAAGGAGATTTATCCTGGAGCTGGTCATCAGGAACATGGCTCTTTCCATGGAAGAGGAGTGTGGACCTTCTTTGGCAGTAGGAGTAGCATGTCACTCCATCTTCAGGGAAAGCAGCAGGTTTTTTAAAAAGCACCTAGATCTGGTCATGATGGTGCCTCTTAGCTAAGGTATCAGGGAGGGCCCCCCACTCAAGGCTGCAAGAGTAACTAAAAAGCCACAGTGCTTCAGCTGAATCAGATCAAGGGGATTCCTTCCTTTGACAGCTTGCTACCAACTACTAGTTGAGTCCCATAGTGCTAGACACTCTTGACATTATTTTCCAGATCACTCTTCCCTTTTGACTTAATTGGACTTGATAGCATGATTCTCAATTGACTTAAAGACTGAGTCTCTAGCATAGAAATTCCTAACTTTGATACATATAATATCTCCTAAAATATGATTCCTGAGATACAAATTCAGTAGGCCTGAGCTGGGCTTAAGGTACTGTAGTTCTAGAAACCTCCCCAGGTATTGTTGGCGGTGTTGGCCCACGTGCCTCACTAAGAGTTTTTGTTTTGTTTTTATTGTTGATCTAGGAGGGCCTGGGGCCCATGTACTCATGGACTACATTCTAAATTCCCCCAAAAAAACATACAGCTAAAAGCAAAAACAAAGGCTTGTGTATCTGAGTGGATATAGAATCTAAACCACTGTGTTCCGTCATCTTACTCCATCTGAGGACCTCATGTAACTCTGACGAGACTGGGTAATGCTGGTCTCCTGGGAGTAATAAATAAAGATGCTTCACTTCATTGTATGGTGGCTCAGTTTTAATAACTGGCTAGAGAATATCCTTCAGGCAGAGCAAACAGGATAGAAATAAAGTGAGACGGGAATAACTCTGGTTGGGTCATGGCCAAGTCATGAACCATGTCAATTCTCCCATTTTACTGTCACTTGCATAGTGCCTGTCAGGGCAGCCAGCTGGTTTTCCTCCAGGACACTGTCAGCACACCCAACTGTTTTCTGTTTCCACAGATATTGCAATGATTGTCCCCACAAGGAAGAATCTGAAAGATGAATGTCTTAAAAATTGGAGATTCCTTCTTAACAGCTGTAAGGAAATCTGATAGCTCTGAAAATAATATAATCTCTGAAAATGAGATTATAGTATTTCACAGGATATTAGTAATCACTGATAGATTTGTGCTTTGATTGTTCTGCTTCTGCATTGAGGGTCTAGTGTTTATTTGTTGCTTTCTTGTCTGTTTTTCTGTTCTATCTAGATTAAAAAAAAAAAACAAAACTGAAATTGTTCCACAGGGAGCAAATAGTATGTTGTTTATATTTCATACACAGACTGAAGTGAGTGATTAGTAGAATTGGTGGTATCAGTAAAAGACAAAATAAGGTCAAATTTCTAGGGAAAAGCATAAATAAGCAAGCAAGAAAATCAAAAGCAAGGATGAATTGGGAATTGCTCCAGGATTAAGAAGAGCTTCTCAGGACATTAAGTTCCTTTAATTCTTGGTGATTTTGAAGTCCTTTGTGTATATGTGTGTGTATGTCTTTGTCAGATTTGGATGTTATTATTTGGAAAGAGAACAGAGCTTCATTTTCATTATGTGAAATCACACAACATACTTCAATCTCAGAAAAACTTTGTTGATTGAATGTAAAAATACATCAAATGCTTAGCATTTTCACTTGTATATAACATATTCTCAAGAACTTTCAACAATCCATATGAGTATTTCATAGACTCTGACTCCATCTCACTTAATGTTGAGAACATTCTTATGAAGGAAATCTTGTTTCCTTCTGAAAACACCTGCCTGCACTGAAGTTTAGCTGGATGAGAGGATTTACCCAAGATCACATAACTGGGAATTTACACAAGTAAGTTTAAACCCCAACTCTGTGGTTTCAAATCTCTGCTTTATATCCATATACTGTTAAGAAATGAATGTTTGGGGGCATCAGGGGACTGTGACTGTACCCCTTTGAGGATCTTGGAGCAAGATACTCAGTGGGTAGTGCATGAACTTCTGTTTTGATGCCTATAGGTAGTCTGATTATGTCTAAACTTTATAAAAATAAGTTCACCTGGTTCATCTCTGCAGCAGCAATTATCAATTTCATAAGTATTTTGTCATCTGTGTGTAGATCTATTGATTTCCCTTAACTCTTCTTTATTTAGTGTCCAGTCACTTATTCTGCTTTTTATTCTGCTTGCTAATCAATTGTTATAACTTTGTTATCCTTTCCACACATTCCCCTACTCTTCACCCTCGCTGAACCAAACTCCTTTGTAAAGAGCTAGAGTGGGTTGTTTCCTCCACTACTTTACTTTTTCTGCTCTCAACATCATGCAAGATAGATTACCTTTAGAGTTGACTCCATTTTATTTATCTTTTGAGATGTGTCTTTAATTGCTAAAGGGACTTCTGCTCTTTCTTTTCAAATTATGCTGAAATTGCTGACTGAATTTCACGACAACTACCTGGAGGCAAATTTGGTGGAAAATATTTTATGTTGCTTCCCGAGCCCCATAATGAAACATGCTATGTTTGTTTCAAACTACCATAGCTGGCTTTAGTCCTAAATAAAGTTTCTAAATTTTTTTTTCTAGCCAAACATTTAATTGTTCATAAACAGCTGGGTTCTTCCAACTGTGCTTGTGAAATATTTGATCTCATTTAGAAGCAAATCATTCACACCCTCTGCCAGGGGACTATCGTTGATAATAATCAGGACTCATAACTGCTGAGGTACTGTCTTCTCTTATGCGGGGAATTCTTAATATGATGGCTTAAGTGCTGCCTCTGCCTGGTTGGAAACCATATTGCTTGTTGCTTTCTGGTTGGCGGAGGATATATCTCCATCTGCATTTACTTTTCCATTTTAGTCTAAAAGACCAAACACCGCCTTCAGTCTCTGGCACACGCCTGAGGGTTGAATCGGAATTTAAATGTCCTCTTTACCTGCAATTTGTGAAAAACTTACACAGGGAGACATGTGAGTGGAGGTAGTGTGAGATAGCTGGTGCACATTTGCACAAGCAAATGTCTTGAGAGGCTGTCTTCTACTCACCTCCTCCTGCACGGCCCTCTTTTGTTTTCACGTCTCAGTTGGATCTTTGTGGAGGTGAATTCACTGCTTCCGGACATAGTGCATCTACTATAGATGGTTAGATTGCTTTCTGGGATGTAGGTCATATTTGCAGTTGCTGAATATTGGGGATGTTACAACTGGTGGCAAAATACGTGCTCAGATCCATCTGCAGATGTTACCAGTCAGGGCCCGTGCCATTTTCCACAGTTGTGGGCCCTAAAACTCCCTCACCTGCAGGTGCTGCTGCTGCTGCTGCTAAGTCGCTTCAGTCGTGTCCGACTCTGTGCGACTCCATAGACGGTAGCCCACCAGGCTCCCCCGTCCCTGGGATTCTCCAGGCAAGAACACTGGAGTGGGTTGCCATTTCCTTCTCCAATGCATGAAAGTGAGAAGTGAAAGTGAAGTCGCTCAGTCGTGTCCGACTCTTAGCGCCCCCATGGACTGCAGCCCACCAGGCTCCTCCGTCCATGGGATTTTCCAGGCAAGAGTACTGGAGTGGGGTGCCATTGCCTTCTCCGCACCTGCAGGTGCAGAACTCTCTAACCCTTCCGCCAGCGAGAGGCTGGGCTGATGGAATTTTGCAGCTCCTTTCTTTTGTGCTAAGTGAGTTTGAGTAAATATTTGTTCTCCGCATACATAGCCCAGTCTCCTGGCTTAAGTTCTTCTTGGGACTCCGGCTGCTGGTTCCCAATCCACTCACCCTCTGGGTCTGGCCCAGACTTTCACCTAGAGGTCCTAAATTCCTGGCGTGGCTCTTGGACCTGGCTTTGGACACCTCTTTTAAAACCCACCTGTATTCCTAGCTCTGGCATAGGTTTCCACTTGTACTAAAAACTTCTGCCTGCCTGCTGTAGCTGTGCCCCGTCCTGCATCCGCGGGGCAGGTCTCTTGGACTTAAAGACTGGCTCAGATTGTAATCAAGAGCACCACACCCCTTGGATTTGGTAATCTATACTCTTGGCTCCTCTCTAGATTGAACCAGACTTTTATTTCTGCCTGCTTTTCCCTATCCATTTTCAAAGTTGGCCTTGGCTCATAATTTCTTGCTAGTGAGAACTTCCAACATGCCACACTTCATTTAGGAAGGTTTCTGGAGCTGGGTCACGGCCCAGCCAGCGGGAGCCGGTTTGGAGAGTCCTGGGCACTCGGAGAATCCAGGTAGCCCCGGCTGGAGCCATGCCCCGGAACCTGCGCACTGCTCTCATTTTCGGCGGCTTCATCTTCCTGATTTGTGTCGCCTTCTACCTCATCTACTCCCGGGCTTATTGCTGGAAGAGTACAGCCTTACAAAGCTGCCTGGATTCCATCACACACCCTGGTGAGAAACAGAGGTGTTCCCAGTTTTGGGAGGAGCCCGTGCTTCCAGTGGCCCCTTGATGCCCTCAGCCACTGGCTCACACTCCCTCCCATCGCACACACATCCAGCCTGGGTCACACTGCAGCAAGGTTGGAGCCCTAGAAAAAGAAGGAACAAGGCACAAATCGAGCTGGTATTGTTCAAGAAGACGTGCAGCCACCAAGGTTGAAAGTGTGGTCTGATCCATTTGGCCGGAAATGAGACTAACACCACCTCTAATTATGAAAGTAGACAGAGACTTCGAGCTTTCAGTTCTGCAGCAAGTGCAATAAGTCACCTGGCTAGAGAGCACTGGCTGGAGCAGAAAAGTCTAGCAGGCCATAAAGAGTCCTGTGCCTGAGGATCTCTTCCCTTCTTAAAAGAAATAAAAGCAAAAATAAACAAATGGGATCTAATTAAAATTAAAAGCTTCTGCACAACAAAGGAAACTATAAGCAAAGTAAAAAGACAGCCTTCTGAATGGGAGAAAACAATAGCAAATGAAGCAACTGACAAACAACTAATCTCAAAAATATACAAGCAACTTATGCAGCTCAACTCCAGAAAAATAAATGACCCAATCAAAAAATGGGCCAAAGAACTAAACAGACATTTTTCCAAAGAAGACATACGGATGGCTAACAAACACATGAAAAGATGCTCAACATCACTCATTATCAGGGAAATGCAAATCAAGACCACAATGAGGTACCATTTCACACCAGTCAGAATGGCTGCGATCCAAAAGTCTACAAGCAATAAATGCTGGAGAGGGTGTGGAGAAAAGGGAACCCTCTTACACTGCTGGTGGGAATGCAAACTAGTACAGCCACTATGGAGAACTGTGTGGAGATTCCTTAAAAAACTGCAAATAGATCTGCCTTATGACCCAGCAATCCCACTGCTGGGCATACACACCGAGGAAACCAGAATCGAAAGAGACACATGTACCCCAATGTTCATTGCAGCACTGTTTATAATAGCCAGAACATGGAAACAACCTAGATGTCCATCAGCCGATGAATGGATAAGAAAGCTGTGGTACATATACACAATGGAGTATTACTCAGCCATTAAAAAGAATTCATTTGAATCAGTTCTAATGAGATGGATGAAATTGGAACCTATTATACAGAGTGAAGTAAGCCAGAAAGAAAAACACCAATATAGTATACTGACACATATATATGGAATATAGAAAGATGGCAGTGATGACCCTGTATGTGAGACAGCAAAAGAGACACAAATGTATAGAAAGGACTTTTGGACTCTATGGGAGAGGAAGAGGGTAGGATGATTTGGGAGAATGGCATTGAAACATGTAAACTAACATGTAAGAACGAAGCACAAGCCTATGTTCGGTACAGGATACAGGATGCTTGGAGCTGGTGCACAGGGATGAGTCAGAGAGATGATGTGGGGTGGGAGGTGGGAGGGGGATTCGGGATTGGGAGCTAATATACACCCATGGTGGATTCATGTCAATGTATGGCAAAACCAATACGGTATTGTAAAGTAAAATAAAGTAAAATAAAATTAAAAAAAAAAAAAAAAGAACCCTGTAACAAATCATACTATCAGGAGGGTTTTCATGATTTGGTTTCCTTTCTAAAAATGAAGCTGTCTCACTCAGCTGGTCTTGAATGCTATCTACATATTATTCAGTTTCTACCTCTTAGCCAGCCAAGCTGTGATATGAATACAAGCAACCAGTAGACTGAGGAAGATCCTAGACTGTTTTGCCATCCTCCAAATAGGAAACTTCAGGGGAAAACTACCATATTGAGCAGCCGCATAGGGCTCTTTGAAAATGTTAAAGTTGATAAAACTCTTTGAGAACAAGGTACATTTTTACTCTTTAAGAATAAATAGCTCAACTCAACTATCTCATAAGGAAGGTTGCTGCATGTTGAGAAATAAATAAATTTGAAGCAAACTAAATGGGTATGCATGCCTATTAGAAATCATTGTTGAATTGACTGAAGTGAAAATGTATATACTAAAATGATTTCTCTTACTTCAAAAAAAAAAAAAAGGAAGATTTCTCATACATATAAAATCATCTGCTACATATGTACAATTTAGCATGGTTTAAAAGTGCCAAAGAATTGATGCTTTTGAACTGTGGTGAAGTTGGAGAAGACTCTTGAGAGTCCCTTGGACTGCAAGGAGATCCAACCAGTCCATTCTGAAGGAGATCAGCCCTGGGATTTCTTTGGAAGGAATGTTGCTAAAGCTGAAACTCCAGTACTTTGGCCACCTCATGCGAAGAGTTGACTCATTGGAAAAGACTCTGATGCTGGGAAGGCTTGGGGGCAGGAGGAGAAGGGGACGACAGAAGATGAGATGGCTGGATGGCATCACTGACTCGATGGATGCGAGTCTGAGTGAACTCCAGGAGTTGGTGATGAACAGGGAGGCCTGGCGTGCTGCGATTCATGGGGTCGCAGAGTTGGACATGATTGAGCGACTGAACTGAACTGAACTGAATAGCATCACATGCAACAATAAAGTAAAAGAAAAAGAGAATTTCAGAGTTTTCTTATATCTTAATGTAATTTTAGTTTCTTTCTGACCCCTCCTCAAAATTGTTTAAGATTTGTTTTAAAAAAAATATTAATAATCAATAGGTGACAAATACCTTTATATATTCTTTTTATTCCAGCCAAACAACTCCACTTTGAGTTAGATGTTATTTATTCCTTACTGGCAGATGAAGAAACTGAGACTTAGAAGGAAAAACAATTTGCCCCAAATCATACACACATTAGACATAACTGGCATAGTTCCAACCCAGGTACTTCTGATGTGTAAACCCCATTTAACTCTTCCGAACCAAATGCTTCGATTTCACAGTTGAGAAGAATAAAGGTCAGGGAAATTAAGACACTTGCATGAAGTAACTGTTTACACCTTATAGGTTTTCTGACTTGTAATACTTCCTCCACTGGACCACACTGACTTTTAACTTAACCGAGCTTAGTCACTCAGTTGTGTCCAACTTTTTACAACCCCATGGATTGTAGCCCGCCAGGTTCCTTTGTCCATGGGAATTTTCCAGGAAAGAATACTGGAGTGGGTTGCCATGACCTCCTCCAGATCTTCCTAACCCAGGGATCGAAACCAGGCTTCCCACATTGCAGGTGGATTCTTTACCATCTTAGCCACCAGGGAGATAAAGCAATTGAAGTAGATTATACTGATGATATCCATGCAGTGGCAGAACATCACCCTTTATTTTCTCTTGCTTGGCATGTTCCTACTATCTTTTATGCTCCTCGTTTCTTCCTTGGATCTTTTATTCTGTTCCTGTGATCACGCCCTTTGGATGGTGCAGGCCTTGGCAGCCTCAAGGGAAATTTGTGTTGCTGGGACCTGAATGAAGTTGCTGCTGGTTTTTGTTTTGTTTTTAACAAAATCCTGACAGAATAAGCACTTTCCCACAAGGTTAGCCCTCATATTCCTACGTTTCTTGTACCGTGAAATTGTCACTGTCTAAGTATCAGGAACGTCAACCTAATTTAGCCACACAGATTAGTTTATATCAATATCCTGAAGGTCTGAAAGAATAAGTGAAGCATAGAATTTTCGAGCTGGAAGGGATCCCCAGTGCAGGTCTCAAGGAATTCAAGGAGTGGTTCTGGTGAAGTTGGGCATCATGCCTAAAAGGAATCTGATATATTCAGTGTCTGCTTTCAGTTCCCCTTTGATTTCCTTTTAAATGTGTCGGCACAGGTATAGACTTGTGGCCTTTTAATCCATTCCTGTGAAAAAGTAGAGCGAAGTGTGAATGGCCTGGAGAACACATCGGAGCTTTGCTATGTGTGGGTAATGCCAATGTATATTTCCAGACAGAGTGCTTTTGAAAACTCTGTACTACCAAGACTGATCCCTGTGAGGGTGGTCTTTGTACTCAGCAAAATAAAAAAGTGCCTTCTGTAATTAGGCAGAAATGCATGGTGGGACTTGCCTTGAAATCCCTGAATTTCAATGACCAATTCTGGATCTCCTGCCTTACTCACAATCCTAAATACCACTTCATGCAAGTCCGTGTAAAATTCTTTAATTTTGTGAGTTAAAGCCCAACCAGCAACTAATGAACAATGTGACTGAAAGATTATACTACTATATATATATATCTACTATATATATATATCTAATATATATATATTATACTACTATATATATATACTATATATATATATCCACATTCATATTTGCTTGCACACCTGTGACTGCATTGTCACAGTTCCATAATGTCAGTATATAATGAAGCAAATATTTGAACAAGATGTTAAAGGGCTAAATCACCCAGGCACACTTATTTTTGAATAACTTTTTATGACCCAAATCCGTTGAGCTTTGCTGGATTCATAAATTGCACTGGCATTTAGAAAGAAGACACTGTGCCCAGAAATGGTGCAATCACATAAGGTAGGTCCAGGATATAAAATATATTACTATTGCAGGCGACAGGGGAGAGAATAATGTAACTTTCAAATCTCTTACCACATGATGGAGCAAGACTTGCTTTGAGCGATAGAACTGACCCAAGTCCACATGTATCAGTTCAGTTCAGCTGCTCAGTCGTGTCCAACTCTTTGCGACCCCGTGAATCGCAGCAGCCAGGCCTCCCTGTCCATCACCAACTCCTGGAGTTCACGCAGACTCACGTCCATCGAGTCAGTGATGCCATCCAGCCATCTCATCCTCTGTCGTCCCCTTCTCCTCCTGCCCCCAATCCCTCCCAGCATCAAAGTCTTTTCCAGCGAGTCAACTCTTCACATGAGGTGGCCAAAGTACTGGAGCTTCAGCTTTAGCATCATTCCTTCCAAAAATAACCGACATTAATTTTGCAACATAAATAAGGCTTACTTCCTTTCTTAGGGAACTGGAAGATAGGAAATGAGATAAGAATATACCAAAACCTTTTGTTTGTTCCTTAAATATATATAAATCTGTTGTATACCAACTATTTGTTATGCTGCTTTATAGGCACTGGAGGTACTGGAGGAGAAAATTGACAAACATTTTTCTGCTTCCCTGAAATTTACTTTCAAGTAGAAGAGAATCAGAAATAGACATACTAAATAAACCAAATCTATTGCATGATAGAACAAAATAAGCATGATGGAAAAAACTAGAGCAAAATGAGGGCTTAGATAACTGCATACTTAAGTAGGATGATCGGATATTTTTCTGAGAAGATGACATTTAAGCAAAATGTCCATGAAGGAAAAGTGAGCCATGTGGATATCTGGGGACAAGGAGTGTCAGGAAGCGAGAACAAGTGTGAAAGCCTGGAGATGAGAGTGTGTCTGGATAGTTCCAGAAACAGTAAGAAGCTAGGTTATCTGGAGGGAAGTGAGAAAGAGGATAAGACCTGAAAGCAAATGGTGGGGTGTAGCGGGGAGTGGGAGAGACTAGATTTTATAGCTTTGTAAGCTTTGTTTTGACTCTGATTGACATGGGAGCCACTGTAGTGCTTTGAGCGGAGAAGTTGACATGATCGCATTTTCATTTGGAAAACTCTGGCTGCTGTGTTGAGTGGAGTATAATGGGGAGCGATAGGCACAGAGAGACTGGTTATTAGCCTAGGCAGTAATGCCAGGTCAAGCTGAATACAAGAATAATGGAAATTTTTATACTGGCAGAGTAGCCAAAGTCATTGCAATATAGATGTAAATATGTCAAAAAGCAACACTTTACCTGATTTACAATAGTACAGTGTCAGTAGTAATGGGGACAAGGTGCTTGGAAAGACTAGTTTATTTACTTTTCTGTGATATAGTGTGGTATGAATAGGATTTCACTTATAGTTAGAGATCAGACTGTTTTTAGTCGTGTGATTTGAACTGTGCTTCATGGTGTTCTAATTGTTCCAAACTCGTCTGCTTAAATGAATAAAAGTATCAGTTCTAGAAATGCTTGTTTTAAGGGAGGGTGAGAAATCATTTAACCATAGACAGGTTCAAACATCCCAGCAAGAAATAGTGTATTAGGCTGTTAAGGTCAAGGGTAGGGCTCCAGAGACCAGGATTTAGAGGTGGTCCTTTGGTGTGTGAGAGGGAGAATGTTGTCTTGTAAGTTTCACTGTGGACCATTCAAGGCAACCAAGCATGAGGTGACAGCTTTGAATGCTTGATAGGGAGTGAGGCCGCCATGAGGGGTTGGAATCAATTAATTAAAAAAACAAACAAACAAAAAAAACTCCACCTAATTCACACTTCTGTTTTAGGGCTTCCCTGCTCCCTGAGTGCTTTAAAAAGCTTACACACATATGTTCAGATGGGTTCTGATTTAGCATCAATATTTGCTGGAATTTTTTATGCCCAGTGTTTTTTTTTTTTTTAATGCTTGCAGCTGATCTGCTTGATTTCATTAGGTGCATTCTGTGATGCAATGATGGAAACACTTCAGTGGAAAATTGCTTTAGCTCTTTATTGGAAAAAATCTTTGGTGACAGTAACACTAGTCTAATTATGATGGTTGTGTTAAAGAGAAGGGAAGAAAGGATATAAAGAGAAGAGTTTCCATAAGTGAGACTGAAATTTAAAAGAACCAGAGCTGAGCAAGAGTCATGGATTGAGGCATGAGTTGCTGGGGAAACTGTATCCAGTGGAGCAGGGGAACCTGAGGCTTATCCTTTTCATTTCCATGCTCCTCTAGTCCATCTACTTGCTGTCACTTTGGAATGTCCTCTTGTTTGGGTTTTGAGTTAAAATCACTTTTAACCAGTTATTCCAAAAAAGCTCTTTTAAATAGAGAAGAATATCTGTTTGCCTGACACAAATAAGCAACTAAGAAAGAGAAAAATGTGAAGGGAAAAATACTAGGTAGATAGGACATTCTTGTCTCAGATAGACTTGTAAGAAGCAGGAACGTCTAGGGCCTTAGTTATTTTAGTCTCCAGGGCTAAAGATGCTATGTGATGATTCAGGATATGTTCTTATATTTGTTCTCTGTGTCATCAGTAATGAGCTTACTCCTCTTCATTCCATACAACTCCCTATAGTAACTCTGCCTTTTAGGTACCATTTCAGGGACCAATGGAAGAATTACTATGGTTTCTCCCCTGAAGAATTACTAAGGTTTCTCCTACCACTGTCCATAAAATATTCTAATAAGGGTAAATTCTTTTCCATTTAAAAAAAGAATTAACATGGAATACACGTAGAATGAAGAATATCGATGCTCTACGATGACTGAAATCACTTTCTTGTTGTTTCTTCTGAAAGCTTCACAGAATGCTGGGCTAGCGAGACATGGAGGAACACTGCGGCAAGTACAGGAATGTGAAGCCATTATGTGGTGTGTCTGCTAATCGAAAGTTTAGAAAGTTGTTCAAACAGGGAAACGTGATCTACCTGGGCTTTCACAGTTTCAGTCCTTTTGAAAATCCTTTGCCGCATATTTTATATCTTTCTTTTCTGTTACCCTTCTTATTCATTATTGTGACCCTGGCTTAGTCTTAAAAAATCTCTAAACTAGTTTTCAGTTCAGTTCAGTTCAGTTCAGTTCAGTCGCTCAGTCGTGTCCGACTCTTTGCGACCCCATGAATCGCAGCACGCCAGGCCTCCCTGTCCATCACCAGGTCTCGGAGTTCACTCAGACTCACGTCCATTGAGTCCATGATGCCATCCAGCCATCTCATCCTCGGTCGTCCCCTTCTCCTCCTGCCCCCAGTCCCTCCCAGCATCAGAGTCTTTTCCGATGAGTCAACTCTTCTCATGAGGTGGCCAAAGTACTGCAATATAAATGGTGAAATTTTCCTATTACCATCTTCATCACATTGTAAGAATTCCCCTTTGACTCTCAGAAAGCACTCATGAAGCATTTATAACTACTCCCTGACAGCAAACAAAGATAGCAGGAAGAACTCCTGCCTCTGAAGCTAGATACTGAGTGGAAAATATCTAGAGTATGACTGCTAAGAAGAGGAAGGTAAGGGGCCACTTCTAGGGACATCCAGTTCAGTTCGGTTCAGTTGCTCAGTCGTGTCCGACTCTTTGCGACCCCATGAATCGCAGCACGCCAGGCCTCCCGGTTCATCACCATCTCCTGGAGTTCACTCAGACTCATGTCCATTGAGTCTGTGATGCCATCCAGCCATCTCATCCTCGGTTGTCCCCTTCTCCTCCTGCCCCCAATCCCTCCCAGCATCAGAGTCTTTTCCAATGAGTCAACTCTTCACATCAGGTGGCCAAAGTACTGGAGTTTCAGCTTTAGCATTATTCCTTCCAAAGAAATCCCAGGGTTGATCTCCTTCAGAATGGACTGGTTGGATCTCCATGCAGTCCAAGGGCCTCTCAAGAGTCTTCTCCAACACCACAGTTCAAAAGCATCAATTCTTCAGTGCTCAGCCTTCTTCACAGTGCAACTCTCACATCCATACATGACCATGGGAAAAACCATAGCCTTGACTAGATGGACCTTAGCTGGCAAAGTAATGTCTCTGCTTTTGAATATACTATCTAGGTTGGTCATAGCTTTTCTTCCAAGCAGTAAGCGTCTTTTAATTTCATGGCTGTACTCACCATCTGCAGTGATTTTGGAGCCCCCAAAAATAAAGTCTGACACTGTTTCCACCGTTTCCCCATCTATTTCCCATGAAGTGATGGGACCGGATGCCATGATCTTCGTTTTCTGAATTTTGAGCTTGAAGCCAACTTTTTTGCTCTCCTCTTTCACTTTCATCAAGAGGCTTTTTAGCTCCTCTTCACTTTCTGCCATAAGGGTGGTGTCATCTGCATATCTGAGGTTGTTGATATTTCTCCTGGCAATCTTGATTCCAGCTTGTGTTTCTTCCAGTCCAGCGTTTCTCATGATGTACTCTGCATATACGTTAAATAAGCAGGGTGACAATATACAGCCTTGACGCACTCCTTTTCCTATTTGGAACCAGTCTGTTGTTCCATGTCCAGTCCTAACTGTTGCTTCCTGACCTGCATACAGATTTCTCAAGAGGCAGGTTAGGTGGTCTGGTATTCCCATCTCTTTCAGAATTTTCCACAGTTTATTGTGATCCACACAGTCAAAGGCTTTGGCATAGTCGATAAAGCAGAAGTAGATGTTTTTCTGGAANTCCTGACCTGCACACAGGTTTCTCAAGAGGCAGGTCAGGTGGTCTGGTATTCCCATCTCTTTCAGAATTTTCCACAGTTTATTGTGATCCACACAGTCAAAGGCTTTGGTATAGTCAATAAAGCAGAAGTAGATGTTTTTCTGGAACTCTCTTGCTTTTTCCATGATCCAGCAGATGTTGGCAATTTGATCTCTGGTTCCTCTGCCTTTTTTGAAGCCAGCTTGAACATCAGGAAGTTCACGGTTCATGTATTGCTGAAGCCTGGCTTGGAGAATTTTGAGCATTACTTTACTAGCATGTGAGATGGGTGCAATTGTGCGGTACTTTGAGCATTCTTTGGCATTGCCTTTCTTTGGGATTGGAATGAAAACTGACCTTTTCCAGTCTTGTGGCCACTGCTGAGTTTTCCAAATTTGCTGGCATATTGTGTGCAGCACTTTCACAGCATCATCTTTCAGGATTTGAAACAGCTCAACTGGAATTCTATCACCTCCACTAGCTTTGTTCGTAGCGATGCTTTCTAAGGCCCACTTGACTTCACATTCCAGGATGTCTGGCTCTAGATTAGTGATCACACCATCATGATTATCTGGGTTGTGAAGATTTTTTTTGTACAGTTCTTCTGTGTATTCTTGCCACCTCTTCTTAGTATCTTCTGCTTCTGTTATCTTCCTCTCCTTAGATGACCCTAACTTCTTACAGTTGTCTCTCACTCATATGGCACTCAGGTCTGCCTCTGAGACTTTGTTCATGATATTTCTTTCTCCTAAAACATCTTTCCTCCCATT
The DNA here is from genome assembly GCA_006410635.1 of Cephalophus harveyi. Lineage (NCBI taxonomy): Eukaryota > Metazoa > Chordata > Mammalia > Artiodactyla > Bovidae > Cephalophus > Cephalophus harveyi. The sequence goes on from SJYT01003166.1 coordinate 322,990, forward strand.
CCTACTGTCTAAATTCCACCATGGACATGAGTTTGAGCAAACTCTGGGAAGACAGGGAAGCCTGTCATGTTGCAGCCCATGGGGTCAAAAAGTCAGACACAATTTAGGAACTGAACAACAACAATTGCATCTTTGATGAAGCCTTCTTGGCTGTTCCCGTCTCCATTTATCATCTCTCTCGAACCACTAGTGAAATTATAATGCATTCCATAAATTAGGGATTAATTGTAGAACCTCAGGACTGAAAAGGTCTTTAAGATCACCCAGTTATACTTTTTAATCTGTGTGCTAATCTCCCCTACTATAGCCTTCCCAAGGAGCTTTTGCTCATCACTCAAACATATATTCTGGCAGATCTCACCAACTCTACATTCATTCATACATTCGACCAATATTCACTGAGCATCCAATGTTCCAGGCATTGTACAAGGGGCTGGGAATTTGACAGTGAATAGGAAGCAAAAGTCCATGTACCACCATGAAGATCATATAGGGATGAATGCTAAAATAAAATAGTGTTGCATGGCAAAGTGACTGGAGATGCTAACTTAGATAGGGTGACCAGAAAAGCCTTCTCATCAGAATTTACCTTAATGCTAAGGGCCTTAATGATAAAAGGCCAACCATGTACACATCTGGGGGAAAAGCTTTTCAGACAGCAGGACTAGCAAGAACATGATGCTGAGGTTGGGTTGGTGAGTTTGAGGAATAGGAAGGATGACAGTAGGTGACCTGTAAAGAGTGGGTGGGAGAGCAGCGGGACAGTAGCTAGAGAGAAGCCTAGTACGATAGATCCCATAGAGCTCATTGGCCATGGGTAAATGTTTGGACAACATGGTCTGTACTTCATTTGAGCTGAATGTGATTCACTCTAGTTTTCATTGCTTTATCCTACCTCAGCCTCTAGATGTCATACAGAACAAGTATAGACCCTCCTCCACAGAATAGTCTTTTATATATTTGAAGATTTGTATCCTGTTCCCAGTGACCCTTTTTTGGGGATGGACATTTCCGTTTCTTTCTACTGTTTCCTCTTCTATCACAGAAGCCGTCTTTATTCTGGCCCGTTTCTTCTACACGTCCTTCACTGTTTGTGTATATCTCATAAACATGATACCTGGGCCACTGCCTATTTACTTACTCTTTCTCATATATGTTTGATGCATGCGTCTCAGTATTATAGTATCTTCCTTTTTTTTTTCCAGCTAGTCACACTGCATAGTCATATTGTGTTTCTGCCAAAGTCCATGAATCATTTTCTGTCATCTGCTATTAAATTATATGTTCCTTCAACCTGTTACCTCTATGATGGTCATTGTGGGTTTTTGTGGTTGTTAATTTTGGATTCAAGGGAAGAGACTTATATTTATCTTTATTATATTCAGTATTATTTAATTTAATCTATTACACCAGCCTTTCAAGATTCCTTGGGAATAAATTTCATCATCTGCAGGATCTAATTTTTTTTTTAACCTGCTTGTCATATAAAAATGTAATTAATGTATTTTCTGGATACTCACCAAAGTCATCTAAAAATGTTTATGAACAGACCTGACAGGCTCAAATTTAAGACCCTTAAGGGCAGAAACTGTCTGTCTTGTTCCTTGTTGTTCCTTTTGCTCATCACAGTGTTTGGTACAGACTATTTTTGATGGATTAAATTGGAAAAAGTGCTCAGGCTCTTTGGTATGACACCAAGAACCTCCTTTTAAATGGACATAAATTCAACTTGACTACACTTTGAATAATGTATAAATTCATCAGTCTGTATTCACATTCACACAATGTTATCATCTTGACCACAGGATATTGAAAGATATCTATTTTGTTGCTATTCAAGGATTTCCTATCTACTATAATTTTGCTGTTGCTGCTGTTTAGTCACTAAGTCATATACTACTCTTTGTGACCCCATGGATTGTAGCCGGCCAGGCTCCTGTCCATGGGATTTCCCAGGCAAGACTACTTGGAGTAGGTTCCATTTCCTTCTTCAGTGATCTTCCCCATCCAGAGATCAAACTCACAATTGGTAGGCAGATTCTTTGCCAACGATCCACCTGTAACTTTGTTGACATGGAAATGAGGTAGTCAGAGATGCCTGACTCTTAGAGGGCTTGGTTCAGTCTCACACCTTCAGATTGTCTAACTGATCATTTTCTAAGTGCTTACAATCTGGCCCTTTAAAGATTCACTGCAGGATCATTCTGGTGATTAAATTTCAGACCATACCTTCCATCCCATTTTGGAAATTAAGATGATATTTGCCTGTCCTCCATGTTTCTGCAAAGATCTCTGGTCTTTCAGTAGTTTTCAGCTGTAATTTACTGAGCCTGAAAACATGAACTCAAGGTAAGGAAACTTTCTTAAAACATGCTTTCTTAAAATTACTTTGCAGAAGTCTTGATTTAGTCATCCCCGTCCATTTTTTCCATACCTTCTCAGTTTGAATACCATTCACCTTTACTGAAAAGACAGAAATAAAAGAGGCAAAGTTTTTTTTGGTATTCACAAACTACTATTTGTTTCAGTGTATCCTGATCAAATATAAGCATAAAACATTTTTGGTAACCTTAGCATTTTTTGCAACAAGTAGCCTTTTTTCTTTCATGTAATTCTTTATATAGATTGATGCCATTCTTTTATTCTTTTTTCATTGGTCTTTTTCTCTTATGCTTTGTATGCAACTGTTATATATAACCTCGTGAGAAAACTGTATAATTACATTGCTTTTCCATTTCTTTCTCATAGAGAAACCACATAGTCAGAACTTCATTTCTGATAACTTCTTAACCCCTTAAACTATATCCCCTTAAAGAATCTTCTGCCGTCAAATCATATTTTCTTCTGTACCTCAATCTCAGGCTTTCTAATCTTAGGCTATATTCAACTTCTGTTTTCCTAATGATCATCCAGAGAAGTTTTCTCCTGGGACACCATTACTTTCCTTTCACCAACAAACTCCTCCTTTCTGGCAAGTTTTGGTTCAGAGTTGAAATTCCTCTAGGCACTTCATCTGCTCTTTGGGAGATGAAATTGTCTATGTATTAAACTAAAAGTTAATCAAGAATTGACTTTAGCTGGATGAGACCCTTAGTAAATGTCTGAATATTTGAAACTATGTCATAACTCTTTATTATTCTATCCCATCAAGTGCTTCCTGTGAAAGCATATTTACCATGCCATGCTACAATATCAAATGTATCTCCTTTATAACCCATATTCTATGTTAGTATGTAAAACACCTGATGTTATGAGACTCTGAGACTTGTTGAGGACACAGTTCTCTATTATTTTTATTGAAATGATTTGCAACACACTCATAGTCATGCTTTTTTCTACATAATTTAGATAAGAATTTTTTGCTTGCAAGAATTAGGTACCCACTCAAATTAAACTAAACTAAATATGGGGGCCTTAATGACAGAATATAGGAGTATGTTATAGAATATGTGACCATGGAGGATAGCTGAGCTCCACAAGGAACTCAACTGACACCTGACACTTAGGAATTGCTATCTTTCCGTGCTTCTTTGATTTTGAGGTTCATCTGTACCATTCTCCAGCTTCTGCATCCTAGCATTTGTTGGCTATGTTTGTACAAGGTAAAAAATGGTGATGTGCAATGGACATGGATATCTGCAATGGACATGACCCTCCAGATCAAGTGTCCAATCCCCAAACTCAGTCTTGGTACCCCTACTGTATCTCCCATATCTAATTGCCTTGTAATGGCCTATAACTTATGTTCTTTGGTGTTACAAGCTCACTTGCCCCAGCCATTTGGATCTAGAGAAGAAAGATCTTCTTTTCTTGACACCAACAAACTGGGGGAAATAGCTTTTCTAAGAAGAGGGCACAGCAGAAAAATGTCTTGGAGTTTCCATGTTAGAACTGCCATCTTTTTACTCTAATTATTATTGCTATAGGTTTATTTCTAACTTTTCTTCATAATTACATTAGTAGTTTATAGACAAACAGTCTTACATTTCTTGGAAAGATACAGTCCCATCTTAGACATGGCTCTTTGATTTCATTAAGTCATGTTTTAGAAATTTTCATTCACTAATATCTCCCATATTTTCCTCTTTCTCCCAAAGGGAATCAATTTAAAATACCTCATGTTCTCAAATATTTGTTTCCTTGCAATAATGTTATTACCCTAAAGATATGTCCCAATTGTCTCTATGGGAATCAGCTTGACTAGGTAACAATCCTGGGCACAGGCTTGAGAAAGATGGCAATACTAGCTCTCCTTTGGTTTATTATAGCTGCCTCTAAGTTCCACCATAGGGAGTTACCAACACCAACATATATTCCTTCATCCCAGGGTTGTATTTGATAGCCTTGAACTACCAGGACTATTTAGTTCTGGCATTTTTTTCCTTCCTCAAGGGAGGTCCATTCATATCCCATCTCTACTTCAGTGAGAAACACATCCTTTCTGTGCATTTCAAATGAACCAGCATCTTCTATTTCTTCTCTCTGTCACATTCCTATATTTTTTATTCCATGAATTCTGATTTTTATTCTCTTCTCTGATAGATTGTTCTGTTGAAATTGGTATGAAACCACTTTTCTAGAAAGTCTGGATTTACTTTTGAGAGTAAATCTCATACTTATGTGCATGTTTGCTGCTGCTGCTGCTAAGTCGCTTCAGTCGTGTCCGACTCTGTGCGACCCCACAGATGGCAGCCCATTGGGCTCCGCCATCCCTGGGATTCCCCAGGCAAGAACACTGGAGTGGGTTGCCATTTCCTTCTCCAGTGCATGAAAGTGAAAAGTGAAAGTGAAGTTGCCCAGTCGTGTCTGACTCAGCAACCCCATGGACTGCAGCCTACCAGGCTCCTCCGTCCATGGGAGTTTCCAGGCAAGAGTACTGGAGTGGGGTGCCATTTGTGCATGTTTAGTTCATTTGAATTTCTTTACCTTTGCTCTCTTTTTCCTTTTATTCATTACTCTTTATTCACTACTCATTTTATTCATTCATACTGTTGGATCAAGTTTTTCTTACCAAGTCCAAGCTCCCTCTGCTTACCGCATGACAGGCCAATAAATCGGGAGACAAGTTGTTGGGGCAAAGAATGCTTCACTCAATATGCCAGCAAAAAATAAATAAATAAATAATCGGAAAGCTAACAGACTGAGATGATGGCAGATTAGCATCTCAAATAAATAAATAAATAAATAAAAGAGCCCCATCTTTTCTCAGCCCCAATTCCAGGATCCCTTTATCCAGAGTAGGGGGAGGGGCCCACTGTGGTGCTGACCCACGGCCGAGAGCGGCTGCTATAGGTAGCTCCTGCTCCACCCCCATTACAATTTCCCACTGTCAATGTTCATTCCACAGTCTTGTATGAAAATGGGTGATGATCTTTCTGGTTACATCCCACTGAAAAGAGGTGATGAGGGTGTGATCATGAAATGGAAGTGATTGGCTTTGGGTCTGGAATATTCCTAAAATTTTTAGTAAGCAATATAGTAGCTCCTGCCCCACCCCCATTACAATTTCCCACTGTCAATGTTCATTCCACAGTCTTGTATGAAAATGGGTGATGATCTTTCTGGTTACATCCCACTGAAAAGAGGTGATGAGGGTGTGATCATGAAATGGAAGTGATTGGCTTTGGGTCTGGAATATTCCTAAAATTTTTAGTAAGCAATATACTTCTCTGTCCTTATTTACAACAATTTGAACCTAATGAAATTCCTTCTGTGATGAAATTTGAATCTCATCACATCACCTCTGTGATGAAATTTTACTCTTTTTGAAGAGCAATCTTAACCCTTCTAAAAATTCACAAATCTATTGCTCTCTAGCCCTCTCAGGAGTTGGGTCATTTTCTGATGTCTATGGGGCTACTTTAACCCAAGTGTGATGAATACATGGCTTTAACTCTAGCTAGCTTGATGGATGAATGTGTGATGAGCAATACCACGTGTAGTCCTACCCATTTTGCAGTCAGCTGGTGTTCAGGCCTTGTTTTCTACAGGTTTTAAGGAGGATTCAGTTTCCAGACCAGAAAGGATGTAAGACTAACTCAGTTGGATAAACAGACCTACTGGAAACAAACTCATGAACAGAGGCTAGTATAGTGTCCAGAGTTTAACATAATTGGCAACTGTTAGATTTTTCAGAGCATTTATAGATTCTCCGGCCCAGGCAGACACCTGGAATGGCCTACCATACAATATTTCAAAGGAGTGCAATTTAAGCCTGCTTCTGGGAGCCACGCTGATCCATAGCAAGGCAACTAGCAAGGCCTTATCCCAAGTTAAATTCATCTCTGGACATATTTTAGCAATGCTCCTTTTTAATGTATGATTCATTTTCTCAGTTTTTCCTGTTGATTGTGGTCTCCAGGATGAATGTAGCTTTCCATTAATTTGCAGTACTTTAGACACTTGTTGGGTTATTCTAGAAACAAACACAGGCCCATCACCTCTTTGATGGGAGTTAGGCAGTCCAAATTGGTGATAATTTCCTTAAGGAGGACTTTAACACCTTTGGCAGCTTTGCCTGACCTGGTGGGATATGCTTCTACCTATTCTGAAAAGGTGTCCACAATGCTAGCAGGTATCTGAAGTTTCCTGTGGCTCGAGGCATTTGAGTAAAGTCTATATGCCAGTCCTTGGTGCACAGGTTCCTCTGTGTTGGGTCCCCATCTGGGGAGGTCTGACAGCAGTCTTTGGGTTATTTTTAGCACAAATTCTATAATTTTGAGTGACCTGTTGGATGGTCCTTTGTGGGTTAGGCCCCAGTACATACTTTTGTGTCCACTGTAAGGTGACATCTCTCCTAGAAAGGGAACCGTTATGAATGTGCTGCAGCACAGTGTCCAAGAGGGCCTTGGGAAGCAAAACATTTCTGCGTGCATGACACTCCCAACCAGGAGAGGTGTGGTGAAGAGTGAATCTGCGCTGTTTGACCCTCTCCTTCCCTTTTCTGAATACACAGGCTGGTATTTTGACAGGTCAGTCTGTGGGAGAAGTCATGGCTTGACCGTCCCCACCTTGGCTACTTTCTTTAGAGCTTGGTCAGATAACCAGTTGCCTTTTATTAAATGAGCCTTGCCCTTTTGGTGGCCCGGGAAGTGCATTATGGCCACTTGTGGGGGTTTATGGACTGCTTCAAAGAGTGACAGGATTTCAGAAGCATGTTTTAAGTCTTCATTGTTTGAAATGAGGAGCCCCTTTTCTTTCCAGATTGCTCTGTGAGCATGCACCACAGAGAATGCACAGAGGGAGTCTGTGTATGTATTTACTTGCTTGCCTTCAGTGAGTAGTAGGGCTCTTGTCAGAGGAATGACTTCTGCCTTCTGAGCTGAGCTCCCCGGTACAGGGCTTTTGCCCCAACAGTCTTTTTAAAGATTACCACTGCATACCCAGTGCACTGCCTACCTTGATCCATGAAGCTGTTTCCATTGGTGAACAGGTCTGATAAGTGTGGTCTGCTGGAATATACTAGCTGAATGACGTGTAGGCAGTCATGCTCCGGGGATTGTGCAGCATTAACTGGGAGCAGTGGGGCTGGATTTATGACTGAAGTGACCTGAAGTCCTACATTGGGATTGTTCAAAAGAATTACTTGGTGCTTTCCCATTTTCTCAGAAGTCAGCCAATAGCTCCCTTTTCGTTCCAGTAAAGAAAGGACATGGTGAGGGACATACACACTGGTGGGTTGCCCCAGGGTTAACTCCTCAGCTTCCTTAAGTAACTGCTTCAGCTCAAAGGAAAGGTGGCTCCTAAATTGTCAGTTTCTTGCTCCAACTGCCAAGTGCTGGGGCAGCTGGTGCCACTTCAGGGAATTTTGAAGGAAAGGTCCTCAGGACAAGTGGTCCTGGAGGCTGCTAGGGCCTTTCATGAAAATTCTCTAATTGGGGTCAGCTGGCTTCAAGGAGCAATGATCCTGGCTGACTTTACCAAAATTTGTTACCAATCTGGGGCTCAGTAACATTTTCACCCTCTTCTTTTTTAAAATCAAGATTTTTTACTTTAAAATTCCTCTTCTAATCTGATTTTGTTGAAATTATTTATGTTCAGATGCTCTCTGCAAAGCCAAAATATATTTTTCAAGTCTTCTTATATTTTTAAGTACGTAAGTTAGCTAGCAAGTATTCAAAATTCCCATAACTTATGCTTGCTTTTAACAGGAAGACAAACTTCATTTTTTCCTCTGCATTCCACTGAACTAGTGCCATTATGTCCCATGAATGTTGGTTAATTAAGACATCGAGATATGTATTATCCTATATCTCATCATTGTTTAAAACTCATCTCTTGAAATAGAAGTTAACACCATAATAGTCTTAGAGGTCAACTGGACCTCTGTGATCCTGGAAAAGTTACTAAAATTCTGTAGGACTCACTTTCCTTGTCAGTAAAATAAGGATTATAATAGTTCCTAAAGCATAGCATAGTTATAAAGATCAAATAAGAAAAAGTGGGTTGGCTGTTTGCTGTATAGTAGATGCAGTCCCTGGGACAGTAAGGAGATCCAACCAGTCAATCCTAAAGGAAATCAACCCTGAATATTCATTGGAAGGACTAATGCTGAAGCTAAACCTCCAGTACTTTGGCTACCTGATGTGAAGATCTGACTCACTGGAAAAAACCCTGATGCTGGGAAAGATTGAGGGAAGGAGAAGAAGGGGATGACAGAGGACAAGATGGCTGGATGGCATCACGACTCAATGAACATGAGTTTGAGCAAACTCTGGGAGTTAGTGAAGGACAGGGAAGCCTAGCAAGCTGCAGTCCATGGGGTTGCAAAGAGTCAGACATGACTGAGTGGCTGAATACAACAACCAAATGCACAATAAGTGCTGCTGCTGCTGCTGCTGCTAAGTCGCTTCAGTTGTGTCTGACTCTGTGCGACCCCATAGACGGCAGCCCACCAGGCTCCCCTGTCCCCGGGATTCTGCAGGCAAGAACCCTGGAGTGGGTTGCCATTTCCTTCTCCAATGCATGAAAGTGAAAAGTGAAAGTGAAGTCGCTCAGTCGTGTCCAACTGCCAGTGACCCCATGGACTGCAGCCCACCAGGCTCCTCTGTCCATCGGATTTTCCGGGCAAGAGTACTGGAGTGGGGTGTCATTGCCTTCTCTGCAATAAGTGCTAGCTTTAGTTATTCTTATGATTACTTTGGTTAGGTTGTAAGCTTATTGAAATTAGGAACCATGTTCCAAATATTATTAAACAGTGAATACCTAATACAAATATATTATTATTGTTCATTTATGTAACAGTTATATTTAGTGATAAGAATTCCAGAAAATGAAACACACTGGAATTAAGATTACTAGATTTAATTCTAGTTTATATTCCACTTCTTTATTTCCCCCAAGTTGGTGGGTTGTTTTATTTCTTCCTCTTAATCTGACAATTTTTTCTTTTTGAAAAATAGTAATCATTTCTAAACTTCCTTTTGTCTTTTCTCATTGCAGGGTGATTCACATTCAAATTCCACCTATATTTTTAAGTGTTAGCTGCTTCAGGCCCTGTGCTAGGCACTTGAGCATACCTAGATATTATCTCCATTTCATAGAGAAGAAAACCAAGGCTTAGAGAGTTCTACTGAATGGCCCAAGATCATACAATTAATGGGCTTCCCTGGTGGCTCAGATGGTATAGACTCTGCCTGTAATGCAGGACACCTGGGTTCAATCCCTCGGTTGGGAAGATCCCCTAGAGAAGAGAATGGCAACCTACTCTGGTATTCTTGCCTGGAGAATTCCATGGAATGAGGAGACTGGAAGGCTACAGTCCATGGGGTCACAAAGACTTGGACATGACTGAGCAACTAACACATACTAGTTCAAGAATGACCAATTACACTTAACCACAAACCACTGAAAAGAACTTCAGGAGGAAAATGACTAAGTAGTTTGATATACGGAGAGATAGAAATGTCTCTTCTTCAAAAAGGGGTGAGGAGAGTCAGGGAATTCTTTGTGAAGATGAAATACTCTAAGAGATGGCCAGTCACTCCAGGGACAATTGAGAGCTGACTAATCTGGAACAAAACTTTTTCCTTTCACTCCTTTCATTTTATATATATATATAAATATATATAAAATAAATACATATTTATTAATTATATATATGTGTGTATATATATATGCATGTTTATGGCATATAAATGAAAGTAGATAAATTGCCACTATTTGGAAGAAACATGGTAGCCATGGGAGAAAAGCATTTTATTTGATGATATGAGGACCATAAGTACTGGAGAAGGAAATGGCAACCCATTCCAGTATGCTTGCCTGAAAAATCCCATGGACAGATGAGCCTGGTGGGCTACAGTCCATGGGGTCTCAAAGAGCTGGATATGACTGAGTGACTAAGATGATAATGGACAATAAGTAAGTTCACAGGCTTTTAATATATAAAGAATTAATCTAGTAGAAGAAGACCCCTTATCAGTGTTGAAAATGATAGCACATATGTCCTTTCACCAAGTTTAGCTGCAGTTCTCATAATATAAAACTAATCCTTGAAATGCTCGGTAAATGTGCTGATTCTGGGTACAGATGAATCCACCACTTCTGAAGGCTTGGTATGGACTCCGATTTAGGTCTCCAATACATGTCCAGTGACTTTTGGTGCCCTTGTGGGAAATACACCATTTGGCATGATCCTGATAAGAGCTGAAATAAGAGTGTCTAGATATCTTAATTGCTTTGATATTGTAGACATGGTGAGGAAGGGAGCAGTTTGAAGGAAGCTCTTGTCTCTTTCGCTGCCAGGTTTCTGCTAGCAAGTGTGTCTTCAACTGTTGAGCCATCCAGGCTGCAAAGATGTCTTGAGGTTATAAAGAGAAAAATAGTGAGGTTAACATTTATTCTTAGATAAATCCTAAAAATATCCTCAGGAAGAGAATCATCACTCATGCCTGATATGTGGATGTCACAAGCATAATAAAAACAACATGATTGAAAGAGTGGATGGGAGAACATTTTGTAAATGCTAAAGTGATATGAAAATAAAAGTTATTATCATTATTACTAACATGATATTGGTGCTGAAAATGTCTTCTGTTCTGCACAAACAAAGGAGCAATACATGTTTTTGTCCTGAAAAGACTTTTGGAAAGACTAAGGCTAGAGAAGTAATCAGAGGCCAGCATCTAGAAATCTTTATAAACCATGCCAGAGTATATGAATTTTCCTGAAATCAAAGGGAAGTTTTTTAATACTGTATTTTATTTATTTATTCTAAATTAGTTAATTTTATTTCCGTTGCTCTGGATCTTCATTGCTGCATGCGGGCTTTCTCTAACTGTGGAGAACAGGGGTTACTCTCTAGTTGCAGCGCATGGGGGTTCTCATTCAGTGGCTTTTGTTGTGGAGCACAGGCTCTAGGCTCATGGGCTTCAGTAGTTGCAGCACATGGCTCAGTAGCTGCAGCTTGCTGGCTCCTGGGCATTCAGGCTTCAGTAGTTGTGGCTCAGGGGCTCAGATAGAGTGCCTGATGAACTATGGACTGAGGTTCATGACATTGTCCAGGAGACAGTGATCAATTCTTTAGCGCTCAGCTTTCTTTATAGTCCAACTCTCACATCCTTACATGACTACTGGAAAAACCATAGCCTTGACTATACGGACCTTTATTAGCAAAGTAATGTCTGCTACTTAATACGCTGTCTAGGCTGGTCATAGCTTTTCTTCCAAGGAGCAAGTGTCTTTTAATTTCATGGCTGCAGTCACCAGCTGCAGTGATTTTGGTTTCATTAGTAAATATATATTTTCTAATGGTAGCACCAAGGAAATACTATGTACTATATATGGAAAGGTCTATAGGTCTCAACAAGGATCACAAAATTGCTTAGAAAATTAAACATTTGAAATTGTTGGTTTCTACTCATCTTAATTCTGGTTTTCAGGGCCGTGAAATTACTTCGGAATAGAGTAAGTGCTAAGTCGTTTTAGTCATGTCTGACTCTCTGCAACCCTGTGGACTGTAGCCCACCAGCTTTTGTCCATGGGATTCTCCAGGTAAGAATATTGGAGTGGATTGCCATCCCCTCTTCCAGGGGATCTTCCCAACCCAGGCGTGGAACCCACTTAAGTCTCCAGCATTGGCAAGCAGATTCTTTACCACTAGCGCACCCTGAGAAGCCCTCTGAATAGAGTAGCTGATTCAATTTATACAGTGCAGTTTATACATAAAAGTATCTTCATGACACCTCAAATCACATGTATGAAAAAAGAAACCAAGCACTTTAGTTTCAACAAAGTTTGATCAGCAAATGAAGTTCAAGGAAAGTGGAGTCAGGAGAGCTAACTCATGACTAGTAGTTCATTTGATTAAAGAAGGCTGAATAAGAAAAGTCAAGGTTGTCAATTAAACCTCCTAATTATTTGAGAGAATTATTCAGAAAATAAACTTGAAGTTTGACTTTTAACTGAATTCCTTTCCCAATCAAGTTACTTGAAAATTATATTCTGACACCGAAAGAAAATAAACATAAAGTTCTGTATTAATCAATATAAACTAACTAAAATAAAAAAAGAGGCCAAATTTTTATTTCTGGCAAATGAGCACTCACATATCCTGAAAACTAATCATCCTACTGGAAACAACTATGAATAGTGGATTCAGAAAAAGAGTTTGCTTTTACTTTATAAGAACACAAGAGATGTCCTCAGAGGCCAAAACCAAAATGAAAGCAGTAATCTAGAGAGTTAAACAAACTCTACAGCTGCTGGCTACTTTGAAGGCACCTGATAATCTCTGGTGACCTTTAGTCTCATTTTTGACAGCTGTGCAGGAGATGGGAGACAGGAAACAAACAAAGCCTGGGGCCTACCCTTGGAGTGGAGAGTGTTAGATTAGAAGAGTCCCAAATAATAAACTGTTGCATCTTTAGGGAAAAGCAGAGTAGTATCTAGGTGTTATACGTATTCCTGGTCTGTTAGAAGCTATAGTAGAGTGTTTCACATTTTTCTTTACTTCTCTGTCCACTTATTTGGCTTAAAACTCAACATTCAGAAAACTAAGATCATGGCATCTGGTCCCATCACTTTATGGCAAGTAGATGGGGAAACAATGCAAACAGCAAGAGACTTTATTTTTTGGGGCTCCAAAATCCCTGCAGATGGTGATTGTAGCCATGAAATTAAAAGGTGCTTCCTCCTTGGAAGAAAAGCTATGACCAACTTAGACAGTATATTAAAAAGCAGAGATATTACTTTGCTAACAAAGGTCTGTCTAGTCAAAGCTATGGTTTTTCCAGTACTCCTTGGAAGAAAAGTTATGTCCAACCTAGATAGCATTTTCAAAAGCAGAGACATTACTTTGCCGACTAAGGTCCGTCTAGTCAAGGCTATGGTTTTTCCTGTGGTCATGTATGGATGTGAGAGTTGGACTGTGAAGAAGGCTGATCGCCGAAGAATTATATGACCAACCTAGATAGCATTTTCAAAAGCAGAGACATTACTTTGCCGACTAAGGTCCGTCTAGTCAAGGCTATGGTTTTTCCTGTGGTCATGTATGGATGTGAGAGTTGGACTGTGAAGAAGGCTGAGCGCTGAAGAATTGATGCTTTTGAAGTGTGGTGTTGGAGAAGACTCTTGAGAGTCCCTTGGACTGCAAGGAGATCCAACCAGTCCATTCTGAAGGAGATCAACCCTGGGATTTCTTTGAAGGAATGATGCTAAAGCTGAAACTCCAGTACTTTGGCCACCTCATGCGAAGAGTTGACTCATTGGAAAAGACTCTGATGCTTGGAGGGATTGGGGGCAGGAGAAGAAGGGGACGACCGAGGATGAGATGCTTGGATGGCATCACTGACTCAATGGATGTGAGTCTGAGTGAACTCCGAAGGATGGTGATGGACAGGGAGGCCTGGCGTGCTGCGATTCATGGGGTCGCAAAGAGTCGGACACGACTGAGCGACTGAACTGAACTGAACTGAACTGATGGTTTCAGTGTGTCTGCCCTCTGATGCCCTCTTCCAACACCTACCATCTTACTTGGGTTTCTCTTACCTTGGGTGTGGGGTATCTCTTCACGGCTGCTCCAGCAAAGCATAGCCGCTGCTCCTTACCTTGGACGAGGGGTATCTCCTTATCGCAGCCATTCCTACAACCTAGGACATTTTCTAAGAGCACAGTTTTGTTTTTAAATATCTCATTTGTCCTAGAAGGGAGCTGGATGTTGGCTAGCAAGAAGTGAAATGTAGCAGTGGAAGTGGAAGGAAAACGTCTTTGAGTATAGCTCTGAACGGGTCACGGCAGGCTTTGTTGGTGATGTGGAGTCCTGAAGCATTTAGTTACGGATCATATGTTTCTGGGCAAGAGAACTAAGTCCTACTGTCCTAAGGCACCCACTGTCCATAGTGACTGAACTTCTTCCTGTTCATCTAGGACGCACTAGCTGCATCCTTGGGAGAATCCGGATAATGGCCATTCTAATCATTTTCTGTATTCCTCGGCTCAGATGGGAAGTCCCAATCAAGAAAGACTGCCTAGAAGGATGAGTTGATAACAGGGAACAGAGGTAATGCAGTCAAGAAAGCCAGAAACCCACAGCCAGAAAACCTTGGTTTGAGGCCCCCTTTAAGCATTCTATGACTTCTCTGAGTCTTAGTCTGCTCATCTGCTAAATAGAATAATCATACTACTGACCTCACAAGATGAGTTCCAAATGAGATAAAGTTTCTATTTGTTAAGTGAGCATTTTCTATGATCTAAAAGGAATCTCAGTGATTAAGCAACTAGCTGATTCCCAAGGAAGCATTTTAATAACTAGGAAAATTTCACACACATCATTTTTTATTTCCCTCCTCCAATCCTTCAGAGTCCTACACATGCTCCTATCTTCACACTTACTTCTGCACAGAACCAGGTATTGAGAGACAACCATGATTCTCTTTCTTTCTTGTTCAGGAAGGAATAAAAAATGGGGGACGAAAGTTTATTTGCTTATCATGGTAGTTGTAGGCTATTGGTGAGCAGTTACTTTGTCAGCAGGGAAGGGGAGGGATTGGACTTTACAAATGGAAACCACAAAAAGCAAGACCACCTGATAAAGTGGAGAGGTTGTATCCTGTACAAGGGTACTCATCCAAGGGGGTGAGAGGACAGTGAAATCCAGTCCATGTTCTTCTTACAAAGCCATATGCCTTGACTTAGGGTTATATATGTCCAGAGAAAAGGGAAAGGGGGTGCTTTTTTCTTTGGACAAAAGTGCCATCTGCTAACCAAGCCTTTTCCTGATGGGGTGTAGTCTACTCAGTGAGGGTTGGTCTACTCAGAGGGGATAGAATAAGACAGAGCCATCTTTTTTCTTTTTAATTTTGCAAAAATGGATCTTAGCCCCAACAAAAGGCATAAGTCAGGATAAAAGAGAGTGAAAGCTGGACAGAGGCAGAGGGACAGAAACTCCTAATAATCGACTTCATACATCTCTTCCTAACTCCATGCTCGGTGACCAGGTTAGTAGCTGATGTTGACGTGGTAGAACTTTTTCACCACAGATACAGGCAAATGCTACAGATCAGGGCTTGGCTCCTACCCCTTGAGAGCCCATTGTTAAGTATCACCTCTACTGGATTCATGCACATTTTTAGAGGACGATGAGAGCTGAAACTTATTTATAACCTTCAGTGTGATCCTTGATACTCATGCAACCTTGTGAGAGATAGTTACTGTTACCCAAATTTGAGGGTAAGCTGCTGAGTCTTAAAGATGTTAAATTATTAGTTTCAGCTAGAAAGAGGCAAAATGTGAACTCAAACCCAGCTCTGTCAGGATGACTCTAAAGCCCATGGTCTTTCCAACCATACTATGTGCTTTTGATAAAATCCAGTCTGTGATTTTTAGATGCTTCACCAACAAAACTTCATGGGAAATAGATGGGGAAACAGTTGAAACAGTGTCAGACTTTATTTTTGGGGGCTCCAAAATCACTGCTGATGGTGACTGCAGCCATCAAATTAGAAGACGCTTACTCCTTGGAAGAAAAGTTATGTCCAACCTAGATAGTATATTCAAAAGCAGAGACATTACTTTGCCGACTAAGGTCTGTCTAGTCAAGGCTATGGTTTTTCCTGTGGTCATGTATGGATGTGAGAGTTGGACTGTGAAGAAAGCTGAGTGCCGAAGAATTGATGCTTTTGAACTGTGGTGTTGGAGAAGACTCTTGAGAGTCCCTTGGACTGCAAGGAGATCCAACCAGTCCATTCTGAAGGAGATCAGCCCTGGGATTTCTTTGGAAGGAATGATGCTGAAGCTGAAACTCCAGTACTTTGGCCACCTCATGCGAAGAGTTGACTCATTGGAAAAGACTCTGATGCTGGGAGGGATTGAGGGCAGGAGGAGAAGGGGATGACAGAGGATGAGATGGCTGGATGGCATCACGGACTCAATGGACGTGAGTCTGAGTGAACTCCGGGAGATGGTGATGAACAGGGAGGCCTGGCGTGCTGCGATTCATGGGGTCGCAAAGAGTCGGACACGACTGAGCGACTGAACTGAACTGAACTCACCAGCAGCACTTGCTTATCACATTAATTCTCTTTAGCATTTGTGTTTCCTTCAGTGACTTTCAGGCATTTGAGAGGCCACCGCAGCACTTCCAGGACAGTCATCAGGCTTGCTCCCACGGCTCCAGAGAGCCTCCCCACTAAGATTCTTTTTCGAAGAAACCATCCTAGAGTCGAGCATGTTGGGATTCAGTAACCACTCAGCATTTCTGACATTGAGAAGATATATTACTGTACTCCAGTGACTGCAATGTTTAGACAGTTTTGGAAGAGTATTGTATCAATTATATTATCCCTCTGGGAACCCTATTAACATTAAAATGCCTTATGAGACTAGCTAAAGACTCAAGCAAAGAAAATCTCTCTTAGGCGTCCTCATATTTTATAGTTGTTAAAGGAAAAAAATTCACCTTAGCTCTCCCTTTGCACACTGGGATAGATGGCTCTTCTTGAACTATTTTAAGCAAGTTATCTTAGAAAAGGAGGACCTGTCTCAGAACAAATGACCTCAAACCAAAAGCCAGCTTGTGTGGGAAATGATCAGGAGACAGCATGAATTAGAATCACACATATCTCAGATCAAATTCTGGCTTGACTACTTACAATATCAACAAAACAATAACAATCAGTATAATTTACTGAGCAACTATTCTGGGCAGGGACCTTATATACCCTATTTCATTTAATTCTTGTATCAACAGTGAATATTATGCTTATTCTAAACATGGGGAAACCAAGGCTAAATGGCTAAGGAAGCTTTGCCAACTGGTGGCTCAGAGGTTAAAGTGTCCGCCTCCAATGCAGACCCGGGTTCGATCCCTGGGTTGGGAAGATCCCCTGAAGAAGGAAATAGCAATCCACTCCAGTATTCTTGCCTGGAGAATCCCATGGACAGAGAAGCCTAGTAGGTTACAGTCCACGGGGTCGCAAAGAGTTGGATACGACTGAGCGACTTCACCTTACCTTACCTTAAGTTTCGCCAACTCAGACAGGTAGCGTGGTAGGCAACTTATGAAATGACTGTCAGTGACCCATGCCTACTAGTACACACATCCTTATGTAATTCCACCCCTTATGTATGGATTAAATCTAGTGATTTTCCACTAGTAAATAAAATACAGCATGGACTGTCACTTCCACAATTAAATTTTAAGAGACTTGCTTTCATCTTGCTCATTCCCTCTCTTTCACTTTTTCATTTTGGTGGAGCCAGTTGCCATGTTGTAAGCTGTAGTATGGAGAGACTTTCATGGTAAGGAACTGAGGGTCGCTTCCGGCCAAGAGCCAGATCCACAGTCCCACATTCCATAAAGAACTAAATCCTGCCAACAACCACTGTGTGAGGTTGGAAGTGGATCTCACCCTAGTTGAACCTCAAGATTGTCACTGTATGGCAATACCTTGGTTGTAACCTTGTGACACCCCCTGAGCCAGAAGACCCAGCTAAACCCAGCCCAGATTCCTGACCCAGAGAAACTGTGAGCTAATAAATGTGTTATTTCAAGCTATTAAGCTTTAAGAGAACTTGTTACATGCAATAGATAACTAACACAGGTGATAAGAAACAGAGATGAGGGTAGGAAATCACTCCAAAGAACAAGTTTCTTCTTCTTGGTTAACTGATTCCTTAAAAGCCACGTGACCCTGGGCAAATTACCTAGACTCTCTGAAATTTTTCAGTATATGAATAAAATAGAGATGATGTCAACACCACATGTATAGAGATAATATATGCAATGTCTTTGGCTTATCTGTCAGTTAAAATATGAAAAAAGAAAAATGAGTCAAAGGTTACCACAGGAGAATGTCTTACCAAGGCCAGGCAGTATGTGATGGTGGGTAACTGGAATAGTAAAGTATTCACAATACAGATTTTACATTTTGGCATCAAAGGAATTAGACTCTTGAGAGTCCCTTGGGCTGCATGGAGTTCAAATTAATCAATCCTAAAGGAAGTCAACCCTGGATATTCATTGGAAGGAGTGATGCTGAAGCTGAAACTCCAATACTTTGGCCACCTGATGCAAAGAGCTGACTCACTGGAAAAGACCCCAAAAGACTGAGGGCAGGAGGAGAAAAGGGGAAACAGAGGATGAGATGGTTGGATGGCATCACCGACTCAATGGACATGAGCTTGAGCAAACTCTGGGAGACAATGAATGATAGGGAAGCCTGGCTTGCTGCAGTCCATGGGGTCACAAAGACTCAGACACAACTGAGCAACTGAACAATCAAGGAAAGCACAAATATGGGAAGCACAGTAGTTACATAACCTGGGTGCAGTCATTTCACATCTATGATATGCTGTTTACGGGTGCAATGATAATAATGTACACCCCCACTCCTCCGCTGCCAGGAATGTTCTGAGGTTGAAATGAGATCACGTGTGTGGCATAACTGGCATAAGACTTAGCAAATAATAGACACTCAATAGATTCTAGCCATTGTTATATTATTTTTCTAGTTAGTATTAAATAATTTTACTAACAAAGATGGCATTTTAGGGATTTGGCACAGGTGAAAAGGAAGTTTCTAGACTAAGGCCTTTTTAGCAACTACCATCATATTTTGCAGTTCCATTCTACTCCTTGAAACTATCAGGTAAATTCAAATATATACACTTTGTATATTCAAATATACACACTCCATTTCAACCTCTTTTCCCTTCTCTATTTATCAGATCTCACAGCAGGGCTTCTCCACTAAGAGTTACTCCCTAAAAGAGCAACAAAAACAGAGAAATTCTCCATCTAAATTAAGTGCTCGATTTCTTCCTCAGGGAATCTTCTGAGAGATTAATCATCAGACATCTGGGCTATTGCAAATATCTATAGCCACTTCCGATGCCTCCATATATATGGAACATAGTAGGCTCTCACAGTGTCCCACTTAATACCTTGGAGAGTAATAGCAGAAACCATATCCATTCCGGCCCCCAGTGTCTAGCAGAGGTCCCAGCTTAGGGAGGTACTCAATGAACATTTGCTGAATTTATGAATGAACTGGACAAACAGAGTGGCTTTTGACCCTTCCTGGACAATCGTCATTTGATTTTCTAAAATTTACTGTGTTCATGAAAAACCTTCATGTATAGAATTTGTTGATGTACTAGATGCCTGCAGCAATTTCACTTCCTTTTTCCCTACCGTGGTCTGTTCTTACACCCTGACAAATCTATTGGTTGAAAAACAGAAGAATTCCCCTCTCACATACAGAGTCAGTATCCACTCAGTTTCCTATGAAATGAAATAAAAGAAAACAAAAAACCTAACTGCAGTAACAGCAAGTATGTATATTTTGTTGAGCTAAGTTTACTTAGAAACCGAAGCCACTCAAGACTGCTAGCACAGATTCTTTTCTGCAGCCACAAAGGACGACCTCACTGAAGGCATGCTTGTTTTTAAAGAGAGGAAAACTTGGATATACTTAAATATGTATATGTCATATAGTTAATCTGACACCAAACAGCCCTATGAGTTTATATGAATCACCTAATCCTCTAGTTTCAAAGAAGTTGATGGAGAAATCATTGATACTAAATTGTATACACTACCCACTGATTCCTTTAGACCAATAATCAAAATGATCAAATATGTAGACCAAAGCAGTTTGGAGAGATGATACAGGAATGGTTATCTTATAAAGGTCACAGATTCACATATTCTCCCTGCTTTTATACATTTGTTCAGTGGGACTAGGGTGCTCAAGAGTTAAAGAAAGAGAGAAAAACTTTATTCAGTTAGAAAGATCAGCAAGATGTGAACCACATTTTAGAATTAGAAACAGCAGTTATATTAAAGGGGAAAAAGGAAAACTCTACACTTTAAAGTATCTTTGGTGCTTGTGTGTGTGTATACATGCACACATTCAAAACCCTGGCCTCCTCTAATTGCTTGAAGAAACTTTAACAAATCACTTTACTTCTAAGAGCCTCAATTTCATCTTCTGTAAAATGGACAAAATCATTCTGACCTCACTCTGGCCCTGTTGTGAGGTTTAAAGGAAGCACTGCACACCAAAGTGCCTAGCAGAGCTCCAGGCAGATAGCAGGGACGCATTAAATCTCGGTAAGAACGGGAATGGCTGGCCGCAAATGAAGTCTAGTTAGAAAATAATTACAGAAATCAAACTTTTGAATGATTAATAATGAAAATAATTTTTTTTTCCCTCCTACCCCGTTTTCTGTTTAACATTGAGCATACTGTCACAATTAAGGGCCAGAACTCTGCAAAAGTGACTGCCATAAAAACATAGAGCTGGATTTATTAAAAAATAATAATAAACAGAACATTCAAAATGTTCATGTATTTAAACTCCAATTCCTGGAATTTGCTAATAAAAGCATATTAAAAATGTACACTCCTTCAAGAGCAATTGTAACTTTCAGGATAGTTTTGTCCTCCATTTAGGATCACCTGGCCTCAGCACACTCAGACAAATGACAGGCTTACAATCATTTTGCAGGTCCTTCTGAATACTATTTTTCATCCCCAAAGAGAAGTTGTTCCTTACTTTATAAAGACAAGGCAGCCACAGGCTACAGAGGTGAAGAAATTCCCTTGGAACCTGCCTCATTCAGACTGCAAGACTCTCCTGTGAGTTCCTCTTGTTTTAGAGACTCCGTAGACACGGTTGTGCCATGTGGGTCTAAGGACTCTATTCTAACACACTTTCTTATATATATATATATATTTTAACCACATATCCATTTCCTCTTTATTTCACTAAAATATATGGCACATGGAAAATTATAACCAAGAAGAATGATACATGATCTATATTATAATTATCATCATTATATCAACATTATACATCACTTTACTATTCTGTACTTTAGTTTGCAAGGTATCTTCTTTTATTTAACTTACTTATTTTTTTAATTGAAGTATAATTGCTTTATAGAATTTTATTGCTTTCTGGCAAACCTCAACATGAATCAGCCATAGGTATACAATATCGCCTCCCTCTTGAACCTCCCTTACATCTCTCTCCCCATCCCACCCCTCTAGGCTGATACAGAGCCCCTGTTTGAGTTTCCTGAGACATACAGCACATTCCCATTGGCTATCTATTTTACATATGGCGATGTAAGTTTCCATGTTACTCTCTCCGTATATCTCACCCTCTCCTCCCCTCTCCTCATGTCCATAAGTCTGTTCTCTATGTTTCTCCATTGCTGCCCTGCAAATAAATTTCTCAGTACCATCTTTCTAGATTCTGTATATATGTGTTAGTATATGGTATTTCTCTTTCTCTTTCTGAGTTATTTCACTCTGTATAATAGGCTTTAGGTTCATCCACTTCATTAGAACTGATTCAAATATATTCTTTTTAATGGCTGAGTAATATTCCATTGTGTATACGTACTACACTTCTTTATCCATTCATCTGTCAATGGACATCTAGGTTGCTTATATGGTGGCTCAGACGGTTAAGTGTCTGTCTACAATGCGGGAGACCTGGGTTCGATCCCTGGGTCGGGAAGATCCCCTGGAGAAGGAAATGGCAATCCACTCCAGTACTATTGCCTGGAAAATCCCATGGACAGAGGAGCCTGGTAGGCTACAGCCCATGGGGTCGCAAAGAGTCGGACACGACTGAGCGATTTTACCTTATTGTAAATAATGCTGCAATGAACAGTGGGATACATGTGTCTTTTTCAATTTTGGTTTTCTCAGGGTATATGCCTAGGATTGGGATTGCTGGGTCATATGGTGGTTTTATTCCTAGATTTTAAGGAATCTCCATACTGTTTTCATTTTGTCTGGTGTTCCTCTACATAAAACATCTTTGCCTCTTCAAGTCCTCCAAGAGTCAACTCTTCCTTGGAATTCTTCAATGAACCCCCAGACTTTTGCAGCATCACACAAGCACCTCCATTCTGGAACTGGTTAGTAAAACCTAACTTTCCCTCTATACTAGCCTGAGAGCCTTTTTAGAGCAGAGAACTAAGCAGCATACTATAATCTTTAAGAAAATGATCTCTGAATTCATAACAACGGAGATGGAATCCTGTCTCTATATGTATTAAGTCCGTTGATGAACTGCCTAAACTCTTGGAGCCCCAGTTTCTTTGTCTTTCAAGAGGTGACAATAACATTGAACTCAATGAATAATTAACAGAATTAAATGAACTGAGACCTAAAGGATGAGGAATTGGCCGTGCAGAGACAGAGAATGCACATTTCAGGGAGAGAAAATAGGAAGCACAAAGGCACAGCTGATGAAATATGGGACACTGAATAATTAACAGCCATCAGCTCCATCCCTCCTCTAACATTAACTCAGCCTAGGATTATAGTTTCTAGGGAAAAGCAGTGAAAGCCCCAGAATTAACACACGATGCTCGCAGAATCTTATTAGTTTAAATCTGCTTCATTCTCCTGCCCCATTTGGATTCTTTCCAGACTCTACTATCACACTTAAACTTTGGGTGAAACTTAAAAGCCCTCCAAAGTAGAGAAAAGGCTACCCTGATAAGGCCCCCAAAGGATGAACACAAATGCTGAGCGCAGCACTCTGGCAAGGCAACTTCAATGAGAGCAAAATCCAAATTGGTGGGCCTCTGGATGAACACTGCAAAACACACACATTCAGGGAATGTGAGCTTCCAGTCAAGCCTGACAGCAGGTTTATTTCAGTATGAGGTACATTTGCCAAATGAACAGACACTCAAAGATTTCAATGGCTTAAAAAATGATTTTTGCTTTATAGCAGAGAAATAAAATGATTTATCAGTTTGTCAGCAAACAGATATGCCTTTAAAATAAAAATCCTCCCAATTCAAAGTTTCATGAATTGCAAATGAAACAGCAAGTGATGTATACGTACACATGTGTGTGTGCACACATGTGTATGCACATATGTATCTTAGTGCTTAAGCTCTCACTTCTTTGCCTCTGTGATTTGGAAGCCCACTTCACTGTGGGCCTTCACTGAGGCAGAAAGAAAATTGTAATTATGATGCCCAAGAGTCATTTCCAAGACAAACCAAATCTGTGTTCCATTAGAGTCATGCAATAGTTAAACATTATCTTTTTATCCCAACCATAATAAAAAACAGGTTCCCCATTCAATTGAATGCTCCTAAAGTCAGAAGATTCCACACAGTCCCTTCCGTGATATTTGGAAATAAGATTTTGATGGTGTTCCAGGCATATCAGCAGGAGGTCAGTTTAACTTAGGGTTTATCATGTTCACTGTGATTTGGACAGCGGCTGTATGGAAGTCCTGAAATGGTAATCAATTTCCTCCCTGAGATGCTAAGTCTGCCTGCCAACTACTCAGCATGTTCCCTCAGTGCGTTGTTCCGAGATGTTAGATAGAATCACAGAAATGAGAGTGATACCTTCTATGGAACTAGAGACGAAGAAATGCTGCTCTTCAGGAGTTGTCCCAAGAGGAAAATCTAACACTGGAGTTCTCTTCATCAGTTTGTGAGAATCATTCTGATAATATATTTTTGCAAAATTAACTATGAAATGAAATCTTCCTCTATAATTTACCAATTATTGCATCCCAATGCCCTAATACATGTACTCAAGTATTTTAATGGTAAAAGTAACTCTTTAAAGAATGTTGGATAAAAAAGAATGTTCTAACATCCACTGGTAACCATTCATCTCCTATAAAAATTCTAGTTTATATGCACTTTCTGCTTGTTTGTTCACATTTTTCAACCATGGCAAAAATTACCAATACATTTACAACTTTAATTTAAAAGGATGCATTCTTTCAGCCAGTGCTTTACCCAGCAAATCCATGTCATACCTCCAGAGTCAGGGATCTTGCTCTGTTTGGTCTTCTAAAGATTTGCCTGATTTTCTAACCAGCTCTGCTATGTATTTAAACAGTGGATTTCAAATTCTGTGAGTGACTCACATAATGATACCTATTTTAATTGTAAAATTAAAATTACAGCATACACAAAAATTACCAGCATACACAAAATTACCAGCATACATAAAAGCATCATTCATGGGACAAAATTTACTCTTACTATCTACACTACACACTGATTTAATTTTATTTTTCCTTTTCTTCTCTACTGTACTCCATTCCATTCCATTCTATTCCATTCCTTTCCATCCCCTCCATTCCATTTTTTAAATGCAAGTCACAACTCATTAAACTGATTTTCCCACACTTCAGTAAGACAGGGCCTGCAGTTTCAAAAATACTAATTCACCAACTTAAAGGAATGTTCCCCTGCTTCCTTCAATATTTTACCCCCAAGTTCTATGGATTTTGTAGCATAAGGATATCCAATTTACCATGCTGACTCTTAACATAGTTTACAAGTTTCTTTATACTAATCTTTAAAGGAAGATAGAGATAAATAGTACAGGTAACATGGGATTGCTGTAGGAATTAAATGAAATCATGTACATAAAGCACTTAGCTCAGCCCCTGACACACAGGATGTCCCCAATAAGCGGTAACTAATCCCTATGGCAGACTCCTGAATCCAATCTCATCCTTTTTACCCTTAAGAAAATATCTCCAGATATGATCAAAAGAGAGGAAAGTTAGCAGAGTGAGTCTTCTGGCTCTCCGATTTGTAGTTTCTACTGATTAATATTCTCAGTTGTCTTGTACTCCATATGGGGTATGTACCTGTCGCTATCAGAAACCACTGGCCTCCCGTCACCATTCTAAACCAAGAGAAGTTTGACCAGTTATATATATGTATGTATATTTATATTTATATATGGCATGATATGGGAGATCTAACACCACCTGGAGAGTCAGCGGAAAAAGAGATAAGGTATGGGCTCAATGTTGAGGAATGAATAAGTGATAATCGGGGGCAGGGCGGGGGGGGTCGTGCTGCCCTGAGTCCTCGTTGCTATGCGTGGGCTTTCTCTAACTGCAGTGAGTGGGAACTGCTCTCTAGTTGTGGACACGGGCTTCTCACTGCTGTGACCCTTCTTGTTGCAGAGCACAGGCTTGAGGGCCGTGTAGGCTCAGTAGCTGTGGAGCACAGGCTCAGTTACTCCATGGCATGTGGAATCTTCCTGAACCAGAGATCGAACTTGTGTCCCCTGGATTGGCAGGTAGATTCTTAACCACTGACCCGCCAGGGAAGTCTCGACCAGTTATTTATTGAATGATTCTAATAAATAGCCAAAAGCTGTGCATAAGTTAAATTACTGAGTAATGACTGAGTTACTTCGATTTACCTCCTACACCTCGTAAAGGCAAGTCCTTGCTGCGTGGGCCATGGCAGGGTCCACGAGGGTTCTCTCTTGTCTTTACCTTCCCTCTCCCCTCTGACTTCATTCTTGCCCTTCATAATCTTCTGTATATGCTGCTTCTTCCAACCCCCTTCACTTAGGATGTGATGAAGTGGACCTCACTCCTATGATCCCCTCTTATGTCTTTCAAACTCTGCAGTTCTTCCTTTGGCCATTCAGTTTCTACTGGATCTACAGATGAATAGGGGATGGTGGGTGTAAGGGATGTTTTAATCCCAGTCCTTGGCTGTTGTTCTCCTAATTCTCTGATACAAAATATAATATGTAACTGTGAGGACTGAGTTCCTTCTATAAACCACTTGTCTCGTTGACACTTGCCTTGGATGCTATGGGTCCATCGGCCCCTTCATTTCCCTGAGCTGCACTGGAAGAGAAGCAATGTTAACAAACATGCCTCTGCCATCCAGACAAATGACATCATACCGAAAGACCTCCCTGTGGCTCCGCAGGGCCTCCCAGGATGAAGGGCTGCAAGTTACTTATCATGACTTCCAAGACGTTTTATAATTTGGCTCCTACTCAACTCTCCCTCCTTAATTTCTGCCATGATTGGTCTCCTCATCTGCCACTTTTTCTATCTTCTGTCTCTCTCTGCCATACAGAATAATTTACCATTCTTCCAATTTGCTGGACTTTCTGGTCCCCACACCGTTATCTAAGCTGACCTCCCACACGGAGCTCTTTCCACCCCACTTCATCTGATTATCACTTATTCATTCTGCAACATTCAGCCCATAACTTACTTCTTTTTTTCCCTTACTCTCCAGTCAGTGTTAGATCTTCCATATCATGTCATGAACTTCTCTCTATTACAGCTCTCACCATCTGGAACTCTAACTAGCTGTCCCTCCCAATACCATAAGCTCTTTTTCATTTCCAAAACCTCAGAAATGAAGGCAGAATGGGTATTTATTGAGTATTGTTTGGGTTCAGTTAACTTATCAATTAATCTCAAGTCTAACCTCTTGTGCTATGAGGCTGAATCACTTCAATTTTTAGAACCACAAAGGTGTGATGGAATGTCTTTTTCCTCTTCTACCCCATGAAACTTGCTAGGTCTTCCTTTACCTATGAGTCAGCCTCCTGTCCCATCAATTAGTTCAGTACAGTTCAGACACTCAGTCATGCCCAACTCTTTGCAACCCCATGGACTGCAGCACACCAGACTTCCCTGTCCATCACCAACTCTAGGAGCTTACATAAACTTATGTCCATCAAGTTGGTGATGCCATCCAACCATCTCATCCTCTGTCATCCCCTTCTCCCACCTTCAATCCTTCCCAGCATCAGGATCTTTTCAAATGAGTCAGTTCTTCACATCAGGTGGCCAAAGTATTAGAGTTTCAGTTTCAGCATCAGTCCTTCCAGTGAATATTCGGGACTGATTTCTTTTAGGATTGATTTCCTTTAGAATTGACTGGTTGAATCTCCTTACAGTCCAGGGACTCTCAAGTCTTCTCCAACACCACAGTTCAAAAGCATCAATTCTTTGGTGCTCAGCTTTCTTTATAGTCCAACTCTCACATCCATACATGACCACTGGAAAAACTGTAGCTTTGACGAGACAGACAAGAATGTTCTTTTGTTCTTTTGGTGGCACTCTATGGGTTGCTTCACTGAGAGTTGAATTTGGATGGATACACTTCTATGTGTGTTGATGTGAGTTGACACTACAGCTTGAAACAGTATCTCATCTTCTATTTGCTTTGAGATTCCTCAACTTGAGCCCATGTCCAAAAAGTTAGCTTATTGCCTCCTGAATTATTTGTTGACCTTTGAGGCAATGGAATGTGGTCCAGATGGGGATATCTATCTAATGGGGAAAGTGTTTCCTCACAATCTTGACCAGAGTTCCAAAACTGGGGCCTGTGGAGGGTGCAGAATTCTTCAGCTGTCAAAGAGCTTGGCTCAGCATCAGTCAACAAGCAGAGTCAAACTCACAGACTACATAGCCATTCAGCTGTCACTGAGTCCAACACTTTCTCTTTCTGCCATGTCCTCTACCAGGCACCAGGCAGTAAGGATGGTCAGACACAGGTCTTGCCATCAAAGAACTCAAAGTCTGTTGAGGTGAAAACAGGTAAACAGATCATTAGGATGGAATGTGACAGAGATACGTATAAAATTAGGGGCAACAGGACAGAGAGTCAATGACAAAGGTATAACGAAACCTAATGAAGAGATAATGGAATGCATCGGGTCAATAAAGAAGGAAATATTTTTTCCTGATGTGCCATATGAAAAATGACTTGGGAATGCTCCACAATGGTGAGAACCAGAATTTTATCCCCATTGCTTTGACTGCCACTTAAAGCCAGACTGCTTGGTATACTCTGGGAAATCAGAGAGGACAGTTGAGCAGGTGGCAAAGGAGGGAGTCAGCATGAAGGCATGCGTGTCTAGGAAAGACAGTGTCTCTTGGAAAACTTCCTCTTCACTCTACAGGCAGCATGTTGAAGCAGGATGCAGGAAGCGAGCAGAATTCAACCACAGAATTCTAGAAACCATCCTCTATCACTCTACATCCCCTTATCTTCCTACTCTTGTGATGGAAAGGGTGGCAAAAAAGGGTGGTGAAGATATAAATAAGATGACCCCTAAAGTTGCTGCCATGTAGTCACTCGTGTTATACAGTGAGCTCCCTGATTGACTTTAGGACCTATTTTGTGATGATTAAAGGGAATCTTCAAAAGCTGAAAAGTCAAGATGGAATAATTTTTGTTCTTGATGGTTCAAAATCTGTCCAACAGTTGTCCTAAAATTCTCATTATTCTTTAAATTAAAAAAAAAAATTTTTTTTTTGTTAGTTTCAGATGTACAGCATCTGGGTGGAGCAGGTCTTGGCATCAAAATGGCAGCCTCTAGGACAGCTCACACCAATGCATTATCCCCAGTACCTCTGCCAGCTGTGTCCTTGTCTTTGCAGTGAGCC
Source organism: Cephalophus harveyi (assembly GCA_006410635.1). Lineage (NCBI taxonomy): Eukaryota > Metazoa > Chordata > Mammalia > Artiodactyla > Bovidae > Cephalophus > Cephalophus harveyi. Next base: position 351,666 of record SJYT01003166.1, read on the forward strand.
ACAGCTGGCCCCCCCCCCACCTCTCCAGAAGACCCTCCAAGACTAGTGGGCAGGTCTGTCCCAGGCTCCTATGAAGTCACTGCTTTCCCCCCCTTGCCCAAGTGTGCACAAGACCTTGAATGCACCTTCCAAGAATGCATTCAAGCACTCCAAGAGTGGAGTTTCTGTAATCAAGTCCCATTGCCCTTCAAAGCCAAATGCTCTTGGGGGTTCCTCCCTAATGCAAGACAACCACACTGAGGAACGTGATGTGGGGCTCAGAACTCTCATTCTCTTAGGAGAACCTCTGTGATATAATTATTTTCCAGTTTGTGGGTAACTCACCCAGTAGATGTGGGATTTGATTGTATCATCAATGTGCCCTTGTTACCATCTCCTTTTGGCTTGTCATTGTAAGTAAAATACTTTTTTTTTGGTTATTGTTGGTTCTAGCCTTTTTTGTTGATGGTTGTTTAGCAATTAGTTGCCATTTTGGTGTTTTCTTGAGAGGAAGTAAGCTCAGGTCATTCCACTCCACTGTTTTGCCCTTGGACACCTTCACTGACTCTCCTAATAGTCCCCAAAACTGGCTTAGTGCAGCTTCATCCTTGGGCTTTCTTTGATTCCTTTCTTCTTTGATAGGTGGCCTTCTCTTGTGATCATTTATATAATAACTGCTACACTGAGTTACAAAATGCCTAATCTGTGTGCAGTTCTTCATTGTACACATGTGGGACCTTACATTCAGAGAGGGGAAGGGACTTCACTAAGACCACACAGTCAGTGGCCAGCTTAGTCCTCCCAATTACATTCCTTGTATCTTGATGCTATGCCTTCATTTTAGGAGATAGAGTCAGCCATCTTTAACATCCCTGTCTCAAAGATCCAGGACAGAGCCTTCAAGAGGGTTTAATACCATGCCTATGATAACACAGAGAGGAAATAATGAAAGGGAGCATGTAAACCAGGAATGTTCAATTCTACTTTTTTCCTCTGCTATATTGTGTTGGGAAAACCTATAAGAACAGATCAATGCTAAGAATCACTCATATCTTTTGAGCAAAACTCACCTCTCAAGTACCTTGAAGTGTCCTTAGATACCTAAGGGGATATATTGACATGTCCTTTGAACATGACTTGTAGCAAACTTTCTCCTTGAGAAGACAGACACAGCTCCATGGAGATCTTTGTCTTGTCCATTCTTCACTTCTAGACAGAATGCGAATCCAATAGCAAATGGCCTTACAGTTTAAGCCTTTCATACTGTGACTTGAAGCTGTCCTTATGTGAAGATACATGAAGAAACTTTCCAATAATGGCTGAGATTTTGAAAAATAATTTCTTCATTAATGCGTTAGTATGCTCCTCAAATGCAGAGACTGCCAGGCCTTTCATTCTTGTATTTCCAAGGGTTGGATCAGGTCAGTGTCTGATATTGTATGGATGTTCAGAAAATGTATGAAGAATATTTGAGGGACTTTGCTGGTGGCTCAGTGCTTAAGACACCACGCTTCCACTGCATGGGGTGCAGGTTCAATTCCTGGTTTCCTAATGAAGATCCTATGTGCCATAGTGCAGCCAAATAAATAATAATTATAAAAATTATTTTTAAAATTATCTTTTCCCTGTACACTTCTGTAGACTAATACCTTGCAGAGTAAAGTCTGGGGTGGATGTGACTAAACTTGAAAATTAGTCTTTGTAGAGAACCTAACACCAGCAAGCCCTTGTCCTAGTGAATTTCTCAAATTAGTGTGGTATCAGAGGCAGAATGATGTGAGCGGTTACATCATCACATGTTATGATGGGTGCAGGCAGTGAGGGGTCTATTATCCAAAAGGATTATCAAGCAATACTGAAAATGGACTGAAAAGTTATTCTGCTCTTCATTATAACCTTGAGCTGGAAATTCTAAACAACACCTGTGATAAACTATTCCTCCCTGAGAAAATTTTTCTGTTAGTCTAAATTCTAAACAATTATTGTGGTTATCACCGAGTTCAGATAATATATATGTGAACTTTAAATTAACACTTTTTTGCTATTTAATCTTGAATAAGCCGCATATTCGATCCAGAAGTTAGTTTAGAGAACTCCCAATTATTCAAGCTGTCCTCAAGAGGCACAGCAGCTCTGGGTACTGATGTTGAGATTTTGCTTGTGACAATTTGGAACCATTTCAACTTGCACTAAGTGTAGTTCATATCCCTAGCATTTGTGGTCTTACCTATTGCTATATTTAAATGGGTGATTCTGAATGAACATCAACAACAGAGCAACTGAAAAAGGTGAAGAAACAGAACCAGAGATTTCATTTTTGACAGCCTGAGTGACCTCTTGGAGAACTGGTTTGCATCTAAAACGTAAAACAGCAAAGGTTCAAGGTATTATGTTCCTGGCTGGCTAAGTGCAAATTTTAGCTCATAAATGAACTTGAATTTTTATACTGTGAATTTTTATATGAAAGCACTACTTACAAAAACCCAGAATCAGCTTAATCAATGTACCTTGAAACAGTATATTTTCTGACACTCAGCATATAGAAATTGTGCAAAAGGTCATTAACTGTACAATAACATGATATAAGAAAATGAATATTTTGCCTAGGAAAAAATATTAAAATTTTAATGAAGAATGAAGAAGCAGCAACAAAAGATGCTGGCCTTACATTGCTAGAAAACAAAAGTATAAAAGAATGCTGAACTCCCTCAATCATTTTTTCAAGAAATTGGACACTTGTTCTAAAGCAATTGATCAAATAATGTTAGTATATTTGTCATATAGTCTTTTCCTTGATTTTTGCAAAACATTTTACAAAATATGAAACATTTTGACAAATTTTCTGATAAAGTTATTTTCAGTTCAGTTCAGTTCAGTCGCTCAGTCGTGTCCGACTCTTTGTGACCCCATGAATTGCAGCACGCCAGGCGCCTCCCTGTTCATTACCATCTCTCAGAGTTCACTCAGACTCACGTCCACTGAGTCCGTGATGCCATCCAGCCATCTCATCCTCGGTCGTCCCCTTCTCCTCCTGCCCCCAATCCCTCCCAGCATCAGAGTCTTTTCCAATGAGTCAACTCTTCGCATGAGGTGGCCAAAGTACTGGAGNCATTGGAAAAGACTCTGATGCTGGGAGGGATTGGGGGCAGGAGGAGAAGGGGATGACCGAGGATGAGATGGCTGGATGGCATCACGGACTCGATGGATGTGAGTCTGAGTGAACTCCGGGAGATGGTGATGAACAGGGAGGCCTGGCGTGCTGCGATTCATGGGGTCGCAAAGAGTCGGACACGACTGAGCGACTAAACTGAACTGAACTGAGGGTTTTATGAGGAGAAGGCAATGGCATCCCACTCCAGTACTCTTGCCTGGAAACTCCCATGGACGGAGGAGCCTGGTGAGCTGCAGTCCATGGGGTCGCTGAGTCAGACACGACTGAGCGACTTCACTTTCTCTTTTCACTTTCTTGCATTGGAGAAGGAAATGGCAACCCACTCCAGTGTTCCTGCCTGGAGAATCCCAGGGATGGCGGAGCCCAAAGGGCTGCCGTCTGTGGGGTCGCACAGAGTCGGACACGACTGAAGTGACTTAGGAGCAGCAGCAGCAGCAGGGTTTTATGAATTTGCCAAACTTATTCTATGTATAATATTTTTCTTAACTATGGGCCTATCAATCAATTCTTGAAAAATAAGAAGTTTTAATTAAAATCAATAAAACAAAAGAGTTTGTAATAAACTATGAGAGAAAATGGGTCAATTATACTTGAAAAACAAGCAAACTCATAGAAATAGAGATCAGATTTGTGTTTACCAGAGGCAGGCAATAAAGGGAGGGGAAATTAGATGAAGGCAGTTAAAAAGTTCAAACTTCCACTTACATGATAAATAATACTAGGGGTGCAATGTACACCATGATAAATATAATTAAAACTATTGCATGTTGTAGATGACAGTTGTTAAGAGTAAATCCTAAGAGCTTTAATCATGAGAAAATTTTTTTCCTATTTCTTTTATTTTGTATTTATATGACATGGTAGATATTCACTAACTTATTGTAATAATCATTTCATGATATATAAGTCAAACCATTATGCTGTATACCTTAAACTTATATAGAATTGTATATCAATTATATCTCCAAACTAGAATATTACTTAATTAATTAAAGCCAATAATTCTTATCAACCATAAGAGAAGATAGACTAACAAGTCTGGCTATACTATTTACTGAACATAAATAGGCAAAG
>SJYT01003166.1:357084-378304 GCA_006410635.1 Cephalophus harveyi
GCCCACTTGACTTCACATTCCAAGATGTCTGGCTCTAGATTAGTGATCACATCATCATGATTATCTGGGTCGTGAAGATCTTTTTTGTACAGTTCTTCTGTGTATTCTTGCCACCTCTTCTTAATATCTTCTGCTTCTGTTAGGTCCATACCATTTCTGTCCTTTATCGAGCCCATCCTTGCATGAAATGTTCCCTTGGTATCTCTAATTTTCTTGAAGAGATCTCTAGTCTTTCCCATTCTGTTGTTTTCCTCTATTTCTTTGCATTGATCGCTGAAGAAGGCTTTCTTATCTCTTCTTGCTATTCTTTGGAACTCTGCATTCAGGTGCTTATATCTTTCCTTTTCTCCTTTGCTTTTCGCCTCTCTTCTTTTCACAGCTATTTGTAAGGCCTCCCCAGACAGCCATTTTGCTTTTTTGCATTTCTTTTCCATGGGGATGGTCTTGATCCCTGTCTCCCGTACAATGTCACGAACCTCATTCCATAGTTCTTCAGGCACTCTATCTATCAGATCTAGGCCCTTAAATCTATTTCTCACTTCCACTGTATAATCTGTCTCTTATACACATCTTATCATTGACCCATCTGCACAAAGTACAAAATCAGAAACTATAATACTATTATGTAAAAGCATGTGTAAGCTCTTTTGCCTCTTAAAAAATATATTAATGTAATTAAAAACATTAATCTTTCAATTTTTTCTTTTTTATGATATAATTTTCTATTGGCATGATTATATATACATTCATAGAAAATTTTTACTGTATTTTTCCTTGCCACTATTATTATTCATTCATTTTATTATTATTCTTACTGAAAATCATTTTGTCACTTAGAAGCGAGGGGGTGTTCAAAATGATACACTTTCATCTGTCACAGGTACACTAGGCTCACCACTTTTAGCAGCTGTTTTACAAATGAGAAAAATCAGGACTAAGAGAAATTAGATGTTCAAGGTAACAAATTTAAGAAATATCATGAAGTTAATCCCTTATGAGAATTCAGATGACTGCAATCCTTAGAGCCCACAAAATCACCAGTTGAGCCCATGCTTGAGCAATGCACGGGGTAGAGAGAACGTTGTGGTTGACTTCATGTGTATTCATAAATTTTACTTGAATATAAGTCAACCCTACTCTACAGCCTTTCTCTTGCTTCACCCAAACAAATTTTTCCACTAAAAAATAAATATCAACTGTGAAACAGCCTATTTATGTAAGCAAAAACATTATCTAATCCCCATTTATGATGATTCATACATATACAATGCATTTGATTATACTTTTTGGTAATGTTACATTTCTAGTAAAGTTTATTAAAAACAGAACTCTTTGAGAGATGCAAAAGGAATCATTATGAAAATTCACAATAAACCCCATATTGCCAGCCTCATTCCCCTAGTTAATGTCGTTCTTGAAGATATACACAGGAAAGGCGTATGGGGCCCCTTCTCAGCTGTGTTATACTATATTCTGTTTCCATGGGAATACATACTAAGGAGATGAAATCATGAAGTACTCTAGAAGGTGCTAATATAGCAATGGGGCATAATAACCTGCTGAAAATATCTCCATTCACATAAAATATGTCAAAGGAGAATAATGAAAATTTTGAGGAGGTGAAGGAATGAGCACCATAGACATGGCAGACCAGTTGCCGTGCTAGCTCTGAAGCTGCATTTAATAACTGTGAGTCACGGGGAGCATTAAAATACCACCGACTATAATTTAACTTTTTCAGGGTCGGTGTCTACCCTTTGAGTATTCAAGTTTCTCTCTTTCTTTCAATCCCTCTCCCTCCCTGCTATAGATTTTCAACCCAGTGGGCTTTATCATCATTTTTTCTATCATTCATTATTCTCCTTCTTATCAAATTTACCTGTCAGTTACTGTGACATTAAGTGCCAAGCAAATTATAAAGACCACCCCATTTATATTTCAGAATGCAATTATCATGTAGAAACTCTTTTTTTCCCCCCCATTTTGCTGCCGAGAAAACTGAGTCAGAGAGAATGTCATCTTGATAGGCATGATTCAGGACTCAAGTCCAAGCCCCTCTGATGTGTTCCCCACTAAACCCCACTTCCTCATTTATGACCATGATGCCTGGGATTCTTAGTTCATTTAGTTTAGACTTAGCAGCTTACAAACATCCCATAAAAAAAGACAGTTTCTTGCAGGTATAGTGGGAGTCCTTGCTTAGCCTCAAGCTGTCTGAGCACAGATAATCAACTGGGAAGAACAAGCATTAAGAGTCTTCTCTATGAATCAAGCGCCATGATGGTTTCGGCTAAAAGAAAGTTCAATATGCATCTCTAAGGAGAAGACAGAAGAGGAAGGAAGAATACTGCAAGGAAGGTATCTAAGAATGCTGCCTGCTGGGCCGCACAAACTCTTAGGGGAGCCATGTGGAGATTGAGACTGGGGCACCACCTGAAGAAGCTGTTCTCATAAAGGGCTCTGATACACGGGTACAAGCTGGGCTGACCGGGACATGAAATGCAAGGCAGAGTGGGGGAAAGTGCACTGGCCTAGCGCTGCATTACAGAATGACAGTTTGGGAATTAGTTAGAGTCAATTATCTGCAACAGCAAACAGACTAAAAAAAGGTATAATGGCTCAAGCACAGAACTGTTTTTGTTGTCTACTTTTGGCTTTGTTGGTGTTTTGTGTGTGTGTGTGTGTGTGTGTGTGTGCGCGCAGTGCACATTCAGAAATAACCCACGGCAATTCTAGGTTGCCAGAATGACTCTGATCACAAGTCATTCCAAGAGTCATGCTCTGTCACCGTCAACATGATTTTCAAGGTCCTCTCAGGTATGAACACCTAGCCAGACAAAGGAAAGACCATAAAGGATTGCTGTGGAAATTTAGTACTGCCAGGTATTCACAAAGGAAAAGACTCAGTCTGGTGAATAGTTAATAGACTCCAGAGAATGCATCCCCACCAGAGCAGCAACTTTGGAAACATCAGATAACAACTCAGATATCCGCATTCTCAGAGAGGATTCCAGCCCTCGTGATGAAAAAGCAATCCCTTCTGTGGCTTCATAGTCATCAAGGAAGGCCAGAGGTAATGGGAATCTACTGATAAGAAAGATGATGGCTGTCAGCCTGAGAGAGCAGAGATGCCTGCTCAAGGCTCACACAAAAGGAGGCTGAGTAACAACAGTTACAGCAAGAGTCACAGAGAACTGAAAGTTTACATGTTTATTTTTAAATATCCAGATTCAAAGAAAGAAAATAACAAAGGTTATTAATAATCATTCCACACAGAGATGAAAATTATTAACATTTTGGTGAATACTCCATCAAATGTATGCTCACTTGTGTGTTCTTTATATTTATACATGTGCAGTCATCCCTTAGTATTTGTGGGGAATTGGTTCCAGGACCTTCATGGATACCAAAATCTGTGGTTGCTCAAGTTCTTCATTTAAAAGGGCACAGTACTTGCATATAACCTATGCATATCCTCCTGTATACTCCAAATCATCTCTAGTGTTGTTTATGTAATATCTTGTTGTTCAGTCACTAAGTCGTGTCTGACTGTTTGTGACCCATGGACTGCAGCACACCAGGCATCCCTGTCCTTCACCAACTCCCAGAGTCTGCTCAAACTCACGTCCACTGAGTCACTGATGCCATCCAACCATCTCATCCTCTGTTGCCCCCTTCTCCTCTTGCCCTCAATTTTTCCCAGCATCAGGGTCTTTCCAGTGAGTCGGCTCTTCACATTAGGTGGCCAAAGTACTGAAGCTTCAGCTTCAGCATCAGCCTTTCTGACGAATATTCACAGTTGATTTTCTTTAGGTTTGACTGGTTTGATCTCCTTGCTATTCAAGGGACTCTTGAGAGTCTTCTCCAACACCACAGTTCAAAAGCATCAATTCTTCTGCATTCAGCCTTCTTTATGGTCCAACTCTCACACCCATACACAACTATTGGAAAAACCATAGCTTTGACTATATGGACCTTTGTAGGCAAAGTGATGTCTCTGCTTTTTAACATGCTGTCGAGGTCCGTCATGGCTTTTCTTCCAAGGAGCAAGTGACTTTCAAGTTCAGGGCTGCAGTCATCGTCTGCCATGATTTTTGAAGCCTTAGAAAATAAAGTCTACCACTGTTTCCAATTTTTCCCCATCTATTTTGCCATGAAGTGATGAGCCCAGATGCCATGAGCTTAGTTTTTGGAATGTTGAGTTTTAAGCCAGCTTTTTCACTCTCTTCCTTTACCCTCATCAAGAGGCTCTTTAGTTCCTCTTTGTTTTGTGCCATTAGGGTGGTATCATCTGCATATCTGAGGTTGTTGATATTTCTCCCAGCAGTTTTGATTCCAGCTTGTGATTGATCCAGCTGGCATTCTGCATGGTGTACTCTGCATAGAAGTTAAATAAGCAGGGTGACAATATACAGCCTTGATGTACTCCTTTCCCAATTTTGAGCCAGTCCATTGTTCTATATCCAGTTCTAATTGTTGCTTCTTGATTTGCATACAGGTTTCTCAGGAGACAGTAAGGTGGTTTGGGATTCCCATCTCTTTAAGAATTTTCCACAGTTCTTATGATTCACACAATCAAAGACTTTAGACCACGAAGCAAAAGTAGACTTTTTTTTTTGTTTACACTATAACTATAATACAATAGAAATGCTAAGTAAATAGTAGCAGGCACATGGCAAATTCAAGTTTTACTTGTTGAAAATCTCTGAATTTTTTAAAAATACTTTTGATCTGCAGTTTGGTTGAATCCATGGATGGGGAACTCCTGGATAAGGAGAGTCAACTGTGTGTGTATATATATGTGTGTGTTCATACATATTTTAACATGGTATGTCATACTTCTGTGCTAGAGCCTGCTTTTTCAGCTAAATGTTAAAGATTCTTGCTCTTGCATTAAGTAGATGATCACATAAATGATCATATCAATTCTTCATAAAAAAGTCTTTGTTTCTTTTTATTTATCTATATTCTTTTTGCTTATAAATAAAGCTATAATCAATGTTCTTGTTCATATATCTTGAGGCATTCATCTACTTATTTACATAGGAAAAATTCCCAGATGAAACAGTTGATTCATTACATCATTCATGCCTACATACTTTGGTGCACAGCCTTAAGAGTGTGCACATTTAAACATTTGAAATACATTGCCAAATCTCTCTCAGGAAAATTATACCCACTTACATGACCGAGGATGAGATGGCTCGATGGCATCACGGACTCGATGGATGTGAGTCTGAGTGAACTCCGGAAGATGGTGATGAACAGGGAGGCCTGGCGTGCTGCGATTCATGGGGTCGCAAAGAGTCGGACACGACTGAGCGACTGAACTGAACTGACATTAGCAGCACATGAAACCTGATGCCTATATTTATGAGCCCTAGATACCTTTATTATCTCTAACATTTTCCAAAACAGCAAAAAGGAAACTCCATTTTCATTTTCATCTCTTTGACTATGAATATTCATGACAGTGACTTTGCTTGTGTGGTATAGTCTGCGTCTGTTCATGTTTAGGGGCGTCTTGCATTTATTGTATTCGAATATTTGGCCGCTCGGTGCCTTCCTCAGTTGCTGCTTCTCTTCAGAAATGTTTTTACTACACTAATTTTTATTTTTAGGTGTTAAAGTAATTTAATAAAAAATTATCAAGATGGTGTTAAATACAAAGGTTTGTTCAGTGAATAATGGCATAACTAGAGTGAGTATTCATACAAGAACCAGCTGTAGCTCTTTATTTATCCTTCTTTTTCAGTGATTTTTGATGGTTTTATAGTTTTCTTCAGATAAGTGCTGAACTTTTATTTTTTATGTATCTTTTATGTATTAAGCTGTATTTTGTATCAGAATGTTCACCATTGTATTTCTTACTTGATCCCTTCTTGTTAGGTAAGAACTTTTTGAGTTGTGTATATTCAATTTTTAACCTGCTACCTGACTGGCTTCTCTTTTTATGTCTATGAGTTTTTACTTAGTTTCTTGACTTTTTATGAAGTTGGAAATTTGAATTTTTTTGTATTTATATATCTTTATTTTCTTAACTATTTGCATGACTGATTTTTCCAAAACAGTATTAAGTAATAATGAGGGTAACAGACATGGTTAACTTGTGTCTGATTTTAAAGAAATGGTACTGTGTGTGAAATGTGTGCTTCTATGTGTGCATGTGAATGAGTATGCAAATGAATGTTTATTATATGAAAAAATAGCATCTTAAATCTGTTCCTCCTAGACTTTTATCAAGGAACAATCAATAAAAGTTGTTTTATTTTAATATCCATTATGATACTTGGTGGTGGTGGTGAAGTCGCTCAGTCGTGTCTGACTCTTTGCGACCCCGTGGCTGCGTCTCCGTCCATGGGATTCTCCAGGCAAGAATACTGGAGTGGATTGCCATTTCCTTCTCCAGGGATCTTCCCGACCCAGGGATTGAACCTGGGTTTCCTGCATTGGAGGCAGACGCTTTAACCTCTGAGCCACCAGGGAAGCCCTTAATACTTACAAAAAGTAATTCATACAGCTAGGTTTTGCATTTTACAGGGAGTTTATTAATAAAAATGGGGGAATCATGTTAGTTATATTGTATCCATTGCTTTTAACAGGGAAGGACAAATGTTTGATTCTGTAAAGACGCATCTCCAAAATCTCAAGTTCAGCCATATACTATAAAAACAACTTTGATGTATTTTAAAAAATTGAATGTTGACTATAAACTGCTTAAGAAGAGCAAAATAACTGCCATGAAATTGAACAAAGATCAGGTAATTATGTGGAAAACCTGGAATCTCATTGCCCAAATAGGAAACTAAACTAAAGATGTCCATAGGCAGATAAGAGAGGTATAGAGTTGCTTCATTTGTTGCTGTTGTTTAGTCACTGAGTCTTTTGTGACCCCATGGACTGTAACCCACCAGGCGCTTCTGTCCATGGGATTTCCCTGGCAAGAATACTAGAGTGAGCTGCCACTTCCTTCTCCAGAGGATCTTCCTGACCCAGGGACTGAACCTGCATCTTCTGCACTGGCAGGCGGATTCTTTACCACTGAGCTACCAGGGAAGCCCCACAGTGTCTTCACACCTTACAAAAAAAGGAAACAGTGGCTTTTTGAAATAGAGGGGTTTTTTTGTTGTTGTTTCTTAATGAGATCCTTCAGGGGAATGAAGGACTTGATCTTTAACGTCCTTTTCAGCTCTGCTAGGACACTGTGAGACCTCTATAAGGGACTGCTGACAACTGGAAACATAAAAAAGGATGTCAGAGACTTCAGAGGAGGCGGGGAGGGGGGAGTTCTGCGCTGAACTCATTGACCTGAAAGGACCCATTTACCCAGCGGAGAGGGAGAACAGAGATGTATTTTCTCCAGGAAGCCCTTCCCTATTTCCTCTTCCACCTCAGTTCCTAATCAAATCAGACTCTTCCCTCCTGCTAATCTCTGTACCATTTAGTGTACCTCTCCTGGCACTTCCTCTTCTCATTACACTTTATTTTCCAACTAGAAAATAAGACTATTGAAGGCAAATTTATGTGTTTGTATTATGCCCACCTATACACTGTAGCAGGGGTCCCCAAACCTCGGGCCATGGACCAATACCAGCGGGTACGTGGTCTGTTAGGACCCGAGCCACACAGGGGATGAGCGGCGCACAGGCAAGCAAAGATTCATCTGTCTTTATAGCCGCTCCCCATCACTCACATTACGGCCTGAACACCTCCTGTCAGGGCAGCAGCAGCATTAGATTCTCACAGGAGTCCCAACCTTACTTTAACTTGTGTCTGTGAGGGATCCAGGTGGCCCAGTCCTTAAGAGAGTCTAATGCCTGATGATCTGATTCTTCATTATGGCAAGTTGTATATCATTATATATCACAATGCAAATAGTAGAAATAAGACGCACAATAAATGTAATGCACTTGAATCCTCCCAAGACCATCCCTCTCTCCCTCTGCTCTGTGAAAAAACATCTTCCATGAAACTGGTCCCTTGTGCCAAAATGGTTGGGGACCACTGCCCCATAGCACCCAAAACAGGACCCTATGTACAATAGACATTGTTTAGTCAGTCAGTTCGGTTGTTCAGTCATATCCGACTCTTTGTGACGCCATGGACTGCAGTGCACCAGACTTCCCTGTCCATCACCAACTCCCAGAGCTTGCTCAACTCATGTCCATCGAGTCGGTGATGCCATCCAATCATCTTATCCTCTGTTGTCCCCTTCTCCTCCTGCCTTCACTCTTTTCCAACATTGGGTCTTTTCCATTGAGTCAGTTCTTCACTATTAAATGAATAAATAAGTGATAAACATAAGCTCAACTGAGATGCTTTACAGTATTACTACTGATAATAATAATGATAGCAACAGCTAATTTTTACTAAGTGCCTAGTATGTGTCAAGATTTTAATATGCATTGTTCCTTTAATCCTTATAATGGTCCTGGCAGGTAGATAATATCCCTACTCAAGAGATGAAGAAATGAGTGAAGAGATGTCCCCTGATTTGCCAAGGCTCATATGAAAAAGATTGGAAGGTCTTTCTAGACTTCAAAGACCATGTTCTTTTCAGTGTGCCAAGATGTCAGGTGATGACAGGAATTTCAACCCTACTTACATGAACATTCTGGTTTTCCTATTCTGCAAAGATTACTTTGAAGAATTTAAGAAGGAAAAAATATGTTCAAACGTGGGTGGGATTTCCAGTGAGTTTTGAAATTGGAGAAAATGTATTGCCAAGCACTAAACAAACATTGAATCTGTTTTATGAGTTAATGGATTAAGTTGGATTTCAGTGGCATTCCTGTATCATACACAGCATACACAGGCTCATGCCTTTCTCCAAAAAATTCAGAGCAGTTGGGGTTGATCACGGATACTGTCAACTAGCTGGACTGTTTCAGGAGAATGCTGCATAGAGCTTGTATCTGAGACTGTTGCTTATCCAGAAGAGTTTGTGAAAGCACTGTGACAGCCCAAATGATCCTTTTGGAAACAGGATAAATGGTTCCTAAAAGATCTTCCCCTGTTTAAAATATACAGTTTTTGAAGGCAGGAACTCTGTCTTTTACTATCTGTATAAAGAATAAGCTGCTTTGTAACATGCTCAACAATCATTCGTTAAAGGAAAGGAGCAAAATTTAGCTCTGTGGCATTTAAAGTCCACTTACACTGATTATACCAGTGAAAGTGAAAGTGAAGTCGCTCAGTCATGTCCGACTCTTTGTGACCATGTGGACTGTAGCCCACCAGGCTCCTCTGTCCATGGGATTCTCCAGGCAAGAATACTGGAGTGGGTTGCCATTTCCTTCTCCGGGGGATCTTCCCGACCCAGGGATCAAACCCAGGTCTCCCGCATTGCAGGCAGACACTTTAACCTCTGAGTAGGTACTACCAAAATCTGGTTTTCCTTAAACAAGTCTAATTGCCTGGGAAGGAAAATTTCAAAATGAAAGGTGTCAGCAAAAATAGAGGAAAAGAATAAGCAAACTGAAAAACTAGCTTCAAATATTGACAAAAATTAAGGCAGGGATAGAAAACTTTACAAGTTGCATTTAATATTGATCAGTTGTTAGTGACTTTCTAGAGTTTCTTGCTAAGAAAGGTGTGAGACTGGATGCAGGCTCAGAGAATAAAGAGTATGATGATCCACTCTTAATGTCTGATGGTCATAGTCTGTGATCATAGTGCTGGCACTCTGGCCATGCATGTATCCAATACCCTAGGCTTATAAGAAACAAGAGGTGTTCCCTGATGGTCCAGTGGTTAGGACGCTGGGCTTTTACTGCCAGAACCTGGGTCAATCCCTGGACGGGGAACCAAGATTCCACAAGCCACGAGATCTGGCAGAAAAAAAAAAAGAGTAAAGAAATAGAAAAAAATATTTTTAAAAAATGAAAGGAAAAAAACTATAAAGTTATGCCTTTAAGAAATAGCTTGATCTGCCAGAGTCATTTATTTAACTGTAATACTTCATAAGGAGGCGCAGCGGTAAAGGACCCATCTGCTAATGCAGGAGATAACAAGAAAAATGAGTTTGACCCCTGAGTCAGGAAGATCCCCTGGAGAAGGAAATGGCAACTCACTCCAGTATCTTGCCAGGAAAATTCCAGGGACAGAGGAGCCTAGTGGGCTATAGTCCATGGGGTCACAAAGAGTTGGACAAGACTAAGCACCTACATGCACTCAAGACTTAGTAAAGAGGCCGTTAGTTTTAAGGACAAAGTAAAATTACCAAGGAGCTTAATTCATAAAGGTAACTTTTCCTTTATTAAAAATTAACATTTTCTTGGCCTGTATACAGACTAGGAAAAAATCATAAATTCAAAAGTCAGTCTGATTCTTCTATTAATTAAGTAATATGATATACAAGATGACAACTTTTTGCCTTGCCCCCTCCCACCTCCTAGAGAAAGAAACGGCAACCCACTCCAGTATTCCTTCCTGGAGAATTCCATTGACAGAGAAGCCTGGCAGGCTGCAGTCCATGGGGTTGCACAGAGTCGGGCACGACTGAGCGACTAACACACACACTCCCACCTCCTGTCCTAACTGCACACAGACGTTCGCATGTGCACATAAGTAGGCAGCAGTGGGACAAGCTAACTAACCAGAGCTGAATACCAGCATGAGGAAGCCAGGCTGTGGAGAATGCTGAAGAAACACAGGCACAATTGTGAGGACTCTCAACGCCAAACCGCAAATAGTTTATGGAGGAGAACACTGCTACCATGATCCTCTGATTTTCACACACTCAGAAACACGGGGAGTTGCGTGTCCCCAGAGGTAAAAGGAAACCCCAAATGCTTTCTTACAGCAGTTAAGCTTAGTCAAAGAGTTTTGATTTGAACCTGTTTGCATGTCTTTAAATTTTGTTCCAAGTTTTATATTTTGAAACAATGGTAGATGCTGAATGATTTATGTTTTTTCATTTAAAAAGAGTTTTGGCTAAAGTCAGTGTTATCCCTGTTTCTCAAGTCATGAATAGTAACAAGTAATCTTTCCTTTAAAATCTCTTTTTGCAAGTCAGTTTTTGCCTAGTAGCAAAGAATAAGTGATGCAAAAAATAGTAAAATAGAGTGAATTATGTCATACTTATATCTATAGGTTGACTAACTATCTGATCATTTTAAGAAAGCAAATCCACTGTTTTAGGAACTAGAATACTATGAAAGTTCACTAATGAAAATAACTAATCAAAATTGCAATTTGCAAACTACACTTTTGTGCTTCTTCGTCTTTGACTTCCAAGGTTTCATTTGTTTGTTTGTTGCCCAAGAGGTCAAAAAATAAATAAATAAATAAAAAGGAGCCTCTCCTAAACTTTCACTTTACTTAGATTGTTGCTGACTTTTTTTCTTTTCAATAAGTAGGATAAAGCAAAAACAAACCAAATAAATAAATAAAAACTCAGAAAACTAAAAAAAAAAAAAAGAGCCCACCCTAATCTTAGCCAATAACTGTTTCATTTGGTCACATTATCTAATTCTGGATGACTGTTTTACTCTATCTGAGCTTTCTAGCCAATTCACTGATTTTTGCTTGGTTGTAATGAATGGTCATGAACAGAGTGGCTGCAAACATTTTACGAGCAGTCCTACTTGCTGTTCTTCAGTTCAGTTCAGTTCAGTTCAGTCGCTCAGTCGTGTCCGACTCTTTGCGACCCCATGAATCGCAGCACGCCAGGCCTCCCTGTTCATCACCATCTCCTGGAGTTCACTCAGACTCATATTCATCGAGTCTGTGATGCCATCCAGCCATCTCATCCTCGGTCGTCCCCTTCTCCTCCTGCCCCCAATCCCTCCCAGCATCAGAGTCTTTTCCAATGAGTCAACTCTTCGCATGAGGTAGCCAAAGTACTGGAGTTTCAGCTTTAGCGTCATTCCTTCCAAAGAAATCCCAGGGTTGATCTCCTTCAGAATGGACTGGTTGGATCTCCTTGCAGTCCAAGGGACTCTCAAGAGTCTTCTCCAACACCACACTTCAAAAGCATCAATTCTTTGGCGCTCAATTCCCTTGGTATCTCTAATTTTCTTGAAGAGATCTCTAGTCTTTCCCATTCTGTTGTTTTCCTCTATTTCTTTGCATTGATCGCTGAAGAAGGCTTTCTTATCTCTTCTTGCTATTCTCTAGAACTCTGCATTCAGGTGCTTATATCTTTCCTTTTCTCCTTGGCTTTTTGATTCTCTTCTTTTCACAGCTATTGATAAGGCCTCCCCAGACAGCCATTTTGCTTTTATGCATTTCTTTTCCATGGGGATGGTCTTGATCCCTGTCTCCTGTACAATGTCACGAACCTCTTTTCACAGTTCATCAGGCACTCCATCTATCAGATCTAGGCCCTTAAATCTATTTCTCACTTCCACTGTATAATCATAAGGGATTTGATTTATGTCATACCTGAATGGTCTAGGGGTTTTCCCTAGTTTCTTCAATTTAAGTCTGAATTTGGTAATTACTCAGCCACAAAAAGGAACACCTTTGAGTCAATTCTAATAAAGTGGATGAACCTAGAACATACTATACAGAGTGAAGTGAGTCAGAAATAGATAAATATCATACTCTAATGCATATATACAGAATCTAGAAAAAACAGTATTGAAGAATTTACTTTCAAGGCAGCAATGGAGAAAACAACATAGAGAATAAACTTGTGGACATGGGGGGACAGGAGGAGAGGGTGAAATGTATGGAAAGAGTAGCATGGAAACTTAAATTGTCATATGTAAGATAGATAACTAATGGAATTTGCTGTATGGCTAAAGAAATTCAAACAGAGGCTCTGTATCAACCTAGAGGAGTGGGATGGGAAGGGAGATGGGAGGGAAGTTAAAAAGGGAAGGGAATATATGTATATCTGTGGCTGATTCATGTTGAGATTTGACAGAAAATAACAAAATTATGTAAACCAATCATTCCTCAATAAAAATTAAATTAATTAAAAATACCATATCAAAAAGAATAAATACCTAGGAATAAACAACAACAACAAAAAAAACCTCAACATTCAAAAAACTAATATCCTGGCATCTGGTCCCATCATTGCATGGCAAATTGATGAGGAAATTATGCAACTGTGTCAGGCTTTTTTTTCACGGACTCCAAAATTACTGTGAATGGTGACTGTAGCTGCAAAATTAAAAGACACTTGTGCTTCGAAGAAAAGCTATGACTAACTTAGATAGCATATTAAAAAGCAGAGACATTGCTTTGCCAACAAAGGCTCATATAGTCAAAACCATGTTTTTTACTGTAGCCATGTATGAATGTGAATGTTGGATCATAAATATGGCCAGATGCTGAAGAACTGATGCTTTTCAGTTATGGGGCTGGAGAAGACTCTTGAGAGTCCCTTGGACTATTAGAAGATCAAACCAATCAATCCTAAAGGAAATCAATCCTGAATACTTATTAGAATGACAGATACTGAAGCTGAAGCTCCAATGCTTTGGTCACCTGATGTGAAGAATAGACTCATTGGAAGAGATCCTGTTTCTGGGAAAGATTGAAGCCAAAATGAGAAGGGTACAACAGAGGATGAGGTAATTGGATGCATTACCAAGTCAATAAGCATAAGTTTGAGCAAGCTCTGTGAGATGGTGAAGGACAGGGAAACATGGGGTGTTGCAGTATATGAGGTTGCAGAGTCGGACATCACTGAGCCACTAAACAACAACAAGCATTTGTTGTTCATTTGCTAGATTGTGTCCAAGTCTTTGTGACACCATGGACTGTAGCACACCAGGCTCCTCCCCTAAGCATTGGAAAAAGCAAAAAAAAGAAAGAAGGAGAAACAGTTGCTCAGTCATAGCCAACT
The DNA here is from genome assembly GCA_006410635.1 of Cephalophus harveyi. Classification (NCBI taxonomy): domain Eukaryota; kingdom Metazoa; phylum Chordata; class Mammalia; order Artiodactyla; family Bovidae; genus Cephalophus; species Cephalophus harveyi. The sequence continues at coordinate 370,889 of SJYT01003166.1, forward strand.
CTTTGCTTTGTGACTACATGGACTGTTGCCTGCCAGACACCTCTGTCCATTGAATTCTCCAAGCATGAATACTTGTCTCAATAAGATCAACCAACAGAGAAGTGCACCAAGATATGATATAATCAAAATAGCAAAACTTAAAAGAGAGTTAAAAGTAACAAAGGGAAAACAACAAGTTACATACAATGGGACTTCCATAAGGCTACCAGCTCCTCTTTTTGGCAAATACTCCTCAGGGCATAGTTGAGATGTCAAGACACATTCAGGTTTGACAATGAGATCAAAAGTATTCCAAAAGAGCAGGATTTAGGTGTTCATTTCTTTTAGATTTAAAAGAAATGTTAAAGTGATTTTTCTAAGCAAAAACTAAAAAGCCACAATTAGAAGTATAAAATATATGAAATGAAAAATCTCATTGGTAAAGACAAATATACTTTAAAGATATTAAATCAAATATATACAAAGCTAGTAGAAAGGTTAAAAGACAAAAATAGTAAAACAATCTACATCCACAATGCAATTGAATATAACACTAAAGATAGTCATGAAATCACTAGTGAGTAGAACAAAAGTAGAAGAAAGGATCAGAAAGAATTACAAAACAACTCTTAAGAAGTAATAAAATGGTAATAAGAACATATATATCAATAATTATGTTAAATATAAATGGACTGAATGCTTCAACCAAAAGACAAACAATAGCTGAATGGATAAAGAAACAAGACCTGTATATATATGTTGCCAACAAAAGACTCACTTCAGATAAAGACATACACAGAAATGAGATGTACACTGAAACTGAGACAGTTTATATATGTATTCTATGCAAATGGAAATAAAAATAAAGCCAAGGTAATAATACTGATATCATACAAAATAGACTTTAAAACAAAGACTATTACAAGTACAAAGGAGGATATTGCATAATGATCAAGAGATCAATTTGAGAAGAAAAAGATACAATGATTGGCAATATATATGGACTCACCCTGTGTGCATACATGCCGCATTGCTTCAGTCATCTCTGACTCTTTGTGACCCTAAGGACTATAGTCCTCCAAGCTCCTCCAGAATCTATGGGATTCTCCAGTCAAGAAAACTGGAGACGGTTGCCATTTCCTTCTCCAGCAGATTTTACCAACCCTAACCTTAACCCTAATCCTTTTCTGGTTAGCATTGGAGACAAATAAAAAAATAATGATCCAAAATCCATGGGATGTGGCAAAAGTAATTCCAAGAGGAAAGTTTATAGCAATGTAGGCTTCCTACAGGGAACAAGAAATATCCCAAACACTCTAACCTTACATTTAAAGGATCTCCAAATAGCAATAACAACAACAACAGCAAACACACAATGTTAGTAGAAGGAAAGAAATCCTAAAGATAAGAGCGGAGCCAAATGATATAGATAATTTTAAAAGAATTTTGTTTTTTAAGTTATTGGAACTAAGAGCTAGTTCTTTGAAATAACAAAACTGATAAACCTTTAGACAGGAATAAGTGACACACAGAGAAAACCTACATCAATAAAACTAGAAATGAAAAAGGAAACACCACAGAAATACAAAGGATCATAGGAGATTATATATCAATAAAATGGATAATATAGAATCAATGAAAAATTTTTCTAGGAATGTACAATCTCCCAAGACCAAACACAGAAAAAAAAACAGAAATATGAGCAAATCAATTACTATAAGTGAATAAAAAAGAAAAAAACTCCCAATAAACAAAGTTTTAGGACAATACAACTTCACAAAGGAATTCTTCCAATCATTTAGAGAAGAGTTAACTGTTTTTTTCAAACTATTTCAAAACATTGCAGAGGAAAGAACATCTTTTATTTCATTCTATGAAGCCAGCAACACTCTGATACCAAAACCAGACAAAGATATCACTCACACAAAGGAAAATTGCAGGGGAATATTGCTAATAAATATAGATACAAAGTTCATTAACAAAGTATTAGTAAATGGAATCCAATAATTATATTTAAATGATCTTATAGCTGGAACTTATCTCATGGATTCAAGGATGCTTCAGTATCTATAAATCATTCAATGTGATATACTGGATTAACAAATTGAACAATAACATTATGATCATCTCAATAGAGGCAGAAATGGTTTTTGACACAATTTAATATCCATTTATTCAAAAAATTCAAAAAAGTGAGCATAAGTTTTCATAATACAATAAATAATAAATCCACAGCTAACATGATACTCAATGATGAAAAGCTTAAAGCTTTTTCCCAGAAACTAGTCAACGATGGTTACTATCATCAGTTTTATTCAATATAGTAAAGGAAGTCCCTAGCCACAACAATTAAGACAAATCAAGAAAATGAAACCAATTTGTAAAGGAATAAAATTATCATTGTTTGAAGATGACATGATAGTATACATAGAAAATCTAAAGATGCTACCAAGACACTACTAGAGCTCATCAGTGAGTTTAATTGTGTTGTAGCATAGAAAATTAATATGTAGAGTTTTGTTGCATCTCCTTATACTAACAACCAACTATGGGAAGTAGAAATTAAGGAAATAATCTCATTTACTTGTGCATCAGAAAAGATAAAATACCTAGAAATAAACCTACCTAAAGAGGTAAAATACCTGTACTCAAAAAAATTCTGAGTGTTGAAAAAAATTACAGATGGCACAAACAGATGGAAAAAGACACTCTGTTCATGAACTGGAGGAATTATTATCATTAAAATGATTATACTATTCAAGGTAATCTAGAGCTTCATTCAAATTCCTGTCAAAATACTACTGGTATTTATTACAGAAACCTAGGGAAATAATTTTAAAATCGGTATACAAACAAAATGACTCAGAATAATCAAAATCATCTTGAGAAAGAAGAACAGAGTTGAAACTATGTTCGCACACTTCAGACTATACTACAAAGCCACAGTAATAAAAAAAAAATATAGAACTGGCACAAAAACAGACACATAAATCAATAGTAATGAATAGAGAGCCCAGAAAGAAACCCACACACTTACGATCAAGTAACCTATGACAAGAATATATAATGGGGAAAAGTAGAACATTTTTTCACATCATATGCAAAAATAAACTAAAAATGTTAAAGGTCTAAATGTAATACCCAAATCCATAAAACTCCTTGTGGGGGTGTTGGGGGGGGGAAACATAGGCAAAACACTCTGACATAAATTGCAGCAATATTCCTGCCTGGAGAATTCCAGGGATGAAGGAGCCTGGTGGGCTTCCATCCATAAGGTCACACAGAGTTGGACACGACTGAAGCGACTTAGCAGCAGCAGCAGCAGCAACAGCAGCAGCATATATATAATCTGTCTCCTAAGACAAAAGAAACAAAAGCAAAATTAAACAAATGTGACCTAATTAATTAAACTTAAAAGCTTTTGCACAGCAAGGAAAATCAACACAAATAGGAAAAAAAAAAAAAAGTACTGAATGAGTGAAAATATTTGCATACGAAAAAAGCTATAAGTGGTTAATATCCAAAATATATCAGTAGTTCATACAGTTCAACTGCAAATACAAAAGTACAAAGAACTTGTTTAAAAATGAGCAAAAGGTCTGAACAAACATTTTTAAAAGGATATGTATAGATGGCCAACACACATGAAAAATTCTTAATATAATTAATTACCAGAGAAATGCAAATCAAATCCACAATGAGATATCACATCACATATGTTAGAATGGTTAACATCAAAAAGACCACAAACTATAAATATTTGCATGGATGTGGAGAAGAGGGAAGCTTTCAACAATTTTGATGAGAATGTAGGTTTCCATAGCTGGAAAACAGCCTGGAGTTTCCTCAAAAACTAAAACTAGTATTAAATCCAGCAATTCCACTCCTAGATCTTTTTTTTTCAACAAAACAAAAAGACTAAGTTTAAAAAATTACATGAGTTCTAATATTCATTCAATGTTCTTTACAATAGCCAAGATACTAATGTGTCCATTAGAAACAGAAGATACGGTGTATGTATATATATATATATATATAAAACTTTTCCAGTCCTGTGGCCACTGCTGAGTTTTCCAAATTTGCTGGCAGATTGAGTGCAGCACTTTCACAGCATCATCTTTCAGGATTTCTCATGATACCCTAAGTGTGCTTTTTTTAAAAAAAAAAATGATTGAATATCAGTGCTTTTACTATGATGAGTTTCATTTGCTCATTCTTATTATTTTCTGCCACAGGTTGTTTCTTTCCATATGTAAAAAATAATTTTGAGGTTAATATTTCAGTAATTGGTTTTTATATTTCTTTTTAATTTTTTTCCTTTCAGAATACTGTTTTATGTATGCTGAATATCTATTTCCTGTCCTTTTTTGTAAGTCTGCTATTTCTATTTCATTTTGCTTGTATTTTTCATCCTTATGTGTTATGTTACTTAGTATGTTCTATTTGTATTGCTTTTATTTCCCCTACATTTCTGTGACTATGTTTATTTTTTATTCTACTTTTTCCTGACCTATTTCAACTCATGATATCCATGTCCCACTCTTGCCCCACTAGCATACTCTTTAATGTATTATTATTGTTATTATCTTCTTCAAAGCAGAGTGGAAAATAATATCTTATCCAGCAATGATGAAATGTTTTGTTTTACTTTTATATCTACATCGTGGCTACCCTTTCTTGCAGTCTTTTTTTCCTCTTAGTCTTGCAGTGTGTTTCTGTGTATCTTGTACTTTTTTTTTTTTATCATCATCACTGAAGAATGTGAATTTATTCTGTGTCAGATATTTTCAGGGTGCTCCTTTGGCAACTGAGGGTCCACAGCCTTTTTCTGCTAGAGTTGAAATTTTTGTACATTGAATATTTTTGTGTCTGAGTGTCTGCTAAAGACAATTCTATCAGCTAACAGAGATAGGCATCTGTGCTTTTTGTATTGTAAGTGTTCTCTTTTCCCCCACACCATACAAATTGTTATAAAAATATAACCCATTTGTATGATTCTTGGTTTAGTAAAATTATTTCTGCTCCTAACTGATTCTACAGTATGTTTTGCACTAGCCAGTACAGAAAATGGTAGTGTATTTTTTAATCTAACTAATACTTTCAAATTACTGGTCTTTAACATCTACTGATGTCAACAAATTGATAAACTCTATTCCTTGAAGGAATCTATAATTTATCTTATACTAGATAAAGAGGAATAAATAAAATGGGATGCTATCTACCACAGGATTTCAGAGAAGTAAGGATCATTCTATCATCCCAGGAGAAATGAGACCATGTTTAAGCCTATGAATAAAGAGTAAAGGCAAATAAAACTGTGAATAATGTTTCCACAGTAAGCCACTCTCTGCTGCATGTTTCATGATGTTATGTAACATCAATACCATATATGATTTTAGTTTTAGGTTGATATTTTGTAATCACTGCTCATTTAGATGTAGCAATACTTTTTTTTTTTTTTTTATTGGAAGGACCAATGCTAAAGCTGAAACTCCAGTACTTTGGCCACCTCATGCAAAGAGTTGTCTCATTGGAAAAGACCCTGATTCTGGGAGGGATTGGAGGCAGGAGGAGAAGGGGACAACAGAGGATGTGATGGTTGGGTGGCATCACTGACTCAATGGACATGAGTTTGAGTGAACTCTGGGAGTTTATGATGGACATGGAGGCCTGGCGTGCTGTGATTCATGGGGTCTCAAAGAGCTGGACGTGACTGAGCGACTGAACTGAACTGAACACAATAAAACACTACTCAGTCATGAAAATAATAAAAGTTTGCCATTTGCAATAGGACCTAGAAAATATTAAGCTTAGTGAAATAATTCAGAGAAAGACAAATGCTGTATGTTTTCACTTACATATGGAATCTAAAAAACAGAACAAACTATTGAATATAACAAACAATAAACAGATTCATATAGAGAACAAATTAATGGTTTCTGGTGGCAAAGGGATGGAGGGCGGGGGCAAGATAAAGGTAGGGAATTAACAGGTACAAACTACTAGGCATGAAATACATAAGATATAAGGATATACAGGCTTCTCTGGTGGCTCAGAGGGTAAAGAATCCATCTGCAATGAGAGAGAGACCTGGCTTTGATCCCTGTGTGGAGAAGATCTCTGGAGGTTCAGTTCTGTTCAGTTCAGTCACTCAGTCATGTCTGACACTTTGTTGCCTCATGCCCTGAAGCACACTGGGCTTCCCTGTCCATCTCCAACTAACCAGGCTTCCCTGTCCATCACCAACTCCTGGAGCTTGCTTAAACTCACATCTATCAAGTCAGTGATGCTATCCAACCATCTCATTCTGTCATTCCCATCTCTTTCTACCTTCAATCTTTCCCAGCATCAGGGTCTATTCCAATGAGTCAGTTCTTCATATCAGGTGGCCAAAGCATTGCTTGAACTTCAGAATCAGTCCTTCCAATGAATATTCAGGATTGATTTCCTTTAGGATTGCCAGGTTTGATCTTGCAGACCAAGGGACTCTCAGGAATCGTCTCCAAGACCACAGTTCAAAAGCATCAGTTCTTCAGTGCTCAGCTTTCTTTCTAGTCCAAGTCTCACATCCATACATGACTACCAGAAAAACCATGGCTTTGACTACATGACCTTTGTTGGAAAAGTAATATCTCTGCTTTTTAACATTTTATCTAAGTTGGTCATTGCTTTTCTTCCAAGAAGCAAGTATCTTTTAATTTCATGGTTGAAGTCATCATCTACAGTGATTTTGGAGCCCAAGAAAGTAAACTCTGTCACTGTTTCCATTGTTTCCCCGTCTCTTTGCCATGAAGTGACGGGGCCAGATGCCATGATCTTAGTTCTCTGAATGTTGAGGTTTAAGCCAGGTTTTTAAATCTCCTCTTTCACTTTTATCAAGAGGCTCTTTAGTTTCTTTTCATTTTCTGCCATAAGGTTGATGTCACTCCCTTTAGGAGGGCATGGTAATCCACTCCAGTATTTTTGGCTGGAGAATCCACACAGACATAGGAGCCTGGCAGGCTACAGTCCATGGAGTTGCAAAGGGCTGGATGCTACTCAGCAACTAAGCACAGCACAGCAAATTAAGGATATATTGTATAGCATGGAGGGGGGAGCGTAAAGCCAATATTTATTACAACTATAAATGGAGTATAATTTATAAAAATTTTGAATCACTATGCTGTATGCCTGCAACTGAAATTGTAAATCAACTAGTCTTCAATAAAAAGAGAGAGAAAATCTTTCTTGAGTTCTTGCTTCCTAAAACCATTTGTTTCTCAATTTTATCAATTGACATTTTCTTCAGATATACAAATCTTAGGTTGCTTTCTATCTTTAAGAAATTTCCAGGTACTGCCTGGTGCTCTTGTTGTGTTGAAAGTTTCTGTGGAAAAGCTGTGGCCAATTTGCTTCTGTTTTCTTCCCTTGTATATGTGAAGCACTTCAGTTCAGTTC
>SJYT01003166.1:382175-407933 GCA_006410635.1 Cephalophus harveyi
TTCTCAAAGTTTATTTGCATGTATCTACATATTTGCTCCACATATAGATATTAATATCTTTCTGCTTTATGCTCCACAAGAGTTGGGAAACTCTTCAATTTCACCTTGCCACAAAAAACACAATTATCATTTAGAATTTGAATAGTCCACACTTCAACTTTCCTATTTACATTTTTCTTCAAGAATTAAATGTTCAATTTCCAATTTTCAAGTTGAATCTTAAAAAAGTAATCACAATATCTTCATGCATTTCAGAAGATATATAAGATATTAATAATATTTAGTCTAATATCTTGCCTATTTTTCTCACTGTTTCCATGAGTTTTGCTGTCTTTTGTGTCTTTTTTTTTCATGATGTGGCACTCTCCAGATATTTACTTATGCTTGGTTATGTCTTTGTTTGTTTATGCCTGGTTGTGTGTTTTGTTTAGGATCCATCCTTACCTTTTTGGTAATGCTCTGTCTGCACAGACTTCTTGACCTATAGGCCAAGTCATACCACTGTGGCTTATATCAATGTCTGGATAAAGTTATAATGAAAGAGAGGCAGAAACATTCCAGGTGTGGGGTTACCCTATTCATCCTGAGCTTTAGCAGCTACTCAAGTCATTACCTTGTTCTCTACCATTAGTGCTCACATTCATTACGATTGCCTGGGCCAAGGGACCACTGTTGTTCAGTGCTAATCCAAAGACTTGAGGGTCAGGAGAGATGCAGAAAATTCCACCTGTGCCACTTAACTAATTCCCCTGCAATTGCTTCAGTCTTTCCCTGTTCCTGATACCATGCCATTTTCAGAGCCATTTTAACTTTCCATTGCACTGTGTAGTCTGCCTCAGGCTGCTTTCCATACTTTAGAAATTACTCATCCATTGGAAGTGCCCCTCCATTCTGGCTATTGTTTCATTTTCTAGCAGTACTGTGGATTGGTTATGCAAGGAGAAGCTGTCCTGTGTGTGCCATCTGCCCTCTTGAATTTGTAAAGTAGTCCAGTTCAGTTCAGTTGGTCACTCGTGTCTGACTCTTTATGATCCCATGGACTGCAGCATGTCAGGCTTCCCTGTCTGTCACCACCTCCCAGAGTTTACTCAAACTCATGTCCATCAAGTTGTGATGCCATCCAGCCATCTCATCCTCTGTCATCCCCTTCTCCTCCAACCTTCAATCTTTTGCAGAATCAGCGTATTTTCCAATAAGTCAGTTCCTCACATCAGGTGGCCAAAGTATTGGAGCTTCAGCTTCAGCATCAATGCTTCCAATGAATATTCAGGACTGATTTCCTTTAGGATGGACTGGTTGAATCTCTTTGCCATCCAAGACTCTCAAGAGTCTTCTCCAACACCACAGTTCAAAAGCATCAGTTCTTTAGCACTCAGTTTTCTTTTCTATGGTCCAACTATCACATCCTTACATGACTACTGGATAAACAATAGATCTGACTATATGAAACTTTGTCAGCAAAATGATGTCTCTGCTTTTTAATATGCTGACTAGGCTGATCATAGCTTTTCTTCCAAGGAGCAAGTGTCTTCTAATTTCATGGCTGAANACATCCTTACATGACTACTGGATAAACAATAGATCTGACTATATGAAACTTTGTCAGCAAAATGATGTCTCTGCTTTTTAATATGCTGACTAGGCTGATCATAGCTTTTCTTCCAAGGAGCAAGTGTCTTCTAATTTCATGGCTGAAATCACCATCTGCAGTGATTTTGGAGCCCATGAAAATAAAGTCTGTCACTGTTTCTGTCATATCCTCATCTATTTGCCATGAAGTAATGAGACTGGATGCCATGATCTTAAGGTGAGTTGAGCTTTAAGTTGAGTTTTAAGCCAGCTTTTTCATTCTCCTCTTTCACTTTCATCAAGAGGCTCTTTAGTTCCTCTTTACTTTCTGCCATAAGGGTGGTGTCATCTGCATATCTGATGTTATTGATATTCTCTCAGTAATCTTGATTTCAGCTTGTATTTAATCCATCCCAGCATTTCTCATGATGTACTCTGCATATAAGTTAAAGTAGTAACTAGGTGTAACATTCTAACTACTGATTTGCCTACCTCTCTGGAATTTTTGTGTTAACACTTGTTGATACAGTCCTCCTAACTATGGGATGAGAACAACCATCAGCTCTTGAGAGCTAGCTATTTCAACCCCAGCAACCTGATAGGGGCTGCTTGGCTATAAGCATTGTCATTTCCTGCTGGATTCAGTTGAGAGACAATTGAAAAATCCATGAGGCATGCCCTGCCAGAACAATAATCTTCTTGCCTTCTCCTTGTTTAAGCCCTCAGCTACCAATACAAATCCTTTCTTAGAATAATTGTGTTACAAATAATGAGGAAATCATGAAAAACATGCCCTAAATTCTCCTCCCTTTCAAGCTCATCTCCCGTAATAAGCTGTCTCCAACGCATCAGTGTACTTTAACTTCTGCAGTCCCTACATCAGAGTTTCAAAATCAAGAGTGAGGATATTTGTAGAAGAAATAAAAGTCATTATGTTCCTTTATTCTGACCTTCTACATGACTGACAATCTAATTGAAGGTTTGGCTTCTCACATATGATGTTGTCATATGAAAGTGAAAATTTTGTAACAAAAATTGGCAAAACTGAATTCAATGGGAGGAAATTGTTGCACTTATTCCTTTGTCAATATCTCCAGAAACAGGAGCTCCATATTCCACCTGTTACATCCATTCTGCTTTCCTCTCTACATCAGTCTTGCTAATGTTTTATGTGCAGTGACTCTTGAGAGTCCTTTTCTCAGCCCTGTCACTCTTACTCCCATAAACTTTTCTTATTATCTGGTCCAAGCTTTTCTTTCTTAGCTTCAGGCCATTGCACCTACTCCTGCCATCATCTGAGCCTGTGAATAATTTCTACCCTTCATTTACACTGCTACCTTGAAGGTATTTACAGTCTGAGATCCTATTCCTCTTATGCTTTCTTTTTCCACCTCTCCAGCTTTCCCCAAACTCTCTTGCCTGTTTGTGTAGATTTGTTTCCATTCTTGATAGATTTATCTAGTTTTCTAACTTCCTTCTAAAGAAAGCCAAATAGTGCCAGATGTTTCAGGTGCTGTAACAGGCGGGAGGGAGACATGCGACATTGTAACTCCTCACTGTGTGTGTCCTCTTTGGAGTAGAGCCTCAAAACTGTTGATCATTCTGCACATAAAATTAAGCATAATCCCAGTCAACTAACACTGCTAATAAAGCAAAGAAGCCCATCATTCACCGGCTGCTTCCACTGCTCTCAGGGCCTCTGAGATATTCTAGGGCATAATTCACTCCTCACAAACACTTAATACCACATTTCTGCCATTGACAATCTGATAATATTCAAATACTATTGTGGTATTATGCAGCTCACAATCTCAGATGCGATTCTGTAACAGCCTCACACTTTGGCATGCATTATGTAAGTTGGGATAAAATTGCCTGTCTTAAAACTCTTCTTCAATTGCAACCTAATATCATCGTTTCACACACAGAGCTTCGGGAACATTAAACATTTAGCTTCTTCCTTATTTAGCAGGTTCTGCGAAAGGGAGCAGAAACAGACAAACAGATGTTCCCTCTTCTGAGTCCCCAGGAGGTCTGAGGCAGAGTAGAGAGACCCTGAAATGGAGACAGCAACAATGACACTCAAGATACATTTCTTCTGATTTTAAAAAAGAGAGTGAAACAAACAAACAAACAAACCATTTACTGTCTCTTCTGGAAAAGTAGGAATACTCCACATTGCACTGGAGAATGTTGCTTTGAACTGGAGAATGTTGCTTTGAACCGGAGAGATTTTTCCAGGAAGTTATCATCTTATGAAACTGAGTTTCCCCACCTTACAGTTATTAACAAATTCCCCACATAATGTCCTGGAAGGTGGCATGATGGGTGCATTTTGTATTCCTAGTAGAAAATATCAGTAACTCAGAGATGAGAGTGACTAAAAAGAGTCTTCTCCTTCTCACAGTCTCCCCGGATGCCAAGCGTTTAACAGGAACAAAAATCTTCCATCTCACAACTCAGAATATATGTCTGAACATGAACATACCCTCAGGGAAGGTGGTGCAGTGATTCTCATTTATCTTAAGTGATAAAAGACAGATATAAAGCATTTTCCCATTGCAAGTTTTGATAGAAGAAGATAAAAACTAAGACTTTCACTCTAACTTAAGAAGGCAGCTATAAAAGACATAAACTAATATACAGTAAAGGGAGGATACTTTTTTTTAATGAAATAATATCCTAGCAAAAATGCTAAATGAGTAAGAAATCAGAATATGGAATTTATGGTCCTGGCTCTCTTTCCAAGAAACGACAGGATCCTGGCCAAGTTGCCTACATTTAGAGCCTCAGTTTTCTTTATTGATAAACTATGCTTTTGATTTTGAGCTACCAGCCCTCCCATTCCTGATACTCTAGTATAACTCTGCTGATGAGCAGACCAGAATATATTATCTGCTTTAATGTCTTTGGGCTTAGATCAATGAGAACTTAAAAAGGAAAATTGTGAAGGTAACGTAGGGAGATAATACATATAGACAGATGGTTTGCCAATTAGTCATTAGAATTTTTTTTTTCTTTTTTTCCCCCATCTCTTGCTTTGCTGTCCTTTGCCTTTGAAGATGGCTGTGCTAATGCAACTGACTCTCCACGTGAGGGTGTGGCTGAGAAGATGAAAGAAGGCTACGGGACACATTTCCCTTTCTTTCATAGACTTGGTGGGGAGGATCTGTCTTTTCTGCTCCCACTTTGATTTATGCTTCTGGTTATTCAGAGACCAGTTAATCTTTAGTGACAGCAGCTGACCACTTCCACAAAACTTCAGAGAAATACGCCCAGCTACCATTTCTGGGAGGAGGGATTTCTCTGACAGTTTGGGAATGATTACCTTTGTGGGACTGCTGCTGCAAGGGAGACAGGGGGAGACGCTTGCTGCTGCATTCTGATGTCTTCTCCGAGACCCTAGTGAGGGCAGGGGAATTGAGCACTTTCAAGTTAATCAAACCCCAAACACCACAGACTCCCCTGAAATAATTTGTGTAGGATAAAATGTTATTTTTAATTTTGTCTGTTTTTACCTGAAATTATCCAGTTTCACTGTCTACAAGAGATCCTTATAATTGAATATTTTCCCATTTGTGATCCTCAGTTTGCTTATATGTGAGCATTGGTAAAGGTGATTTTCTACTCAGTGGAGTTTGAATATTCATGTTAAAAAGGTTCATATCCTTCCCTTTTAATCTGCAATTTGGTTACATAAATACACTGCATTACTTTCAAAATGCCTGACTCAGTGTACACATGTTCTATAGTGGAATTATACCCTGTAGTCTAGCCTTGTCTCTTTACTTCTACTTACGAACTACAGGAGAATCTCGTTTTCCTGGGAAACTTGAGTCTTTGATAAGTTAAATAAGGGAGTTGATGTATTTGATCTTTCAGTGTCTCCCCAGTAATAAGGTTTGATGTTTTACTATTAATAGTGATATTAGCTAAGTAAAACTGCCAGAGGAAGAGCAACAAGCAGGGAAACACAACAGAATGGTGGAAGGTTGCACTCACTATGCTAGAGGTTATATCTGTGGCAGGGCTCCAGAGGGTAAACCTGATGTGATAGGAACCAGATGGAAGGTAGTTGAGCACTGCCAAACTTTCTGTACAGACATGCCTAAGCTCAATATTTTTTACAACTTCATTGTTTTAAGTTGGAAGCGCACAGAAAAGCAAACTGTTTCATTATAAGTAAATATTTCAAACCAAGCAAATTTACACGTGAAAAAATCTTAAAAATAAAAATGTTTCTTAAAAGCAATGATTGATGTTGGGTTGGCCATTTAAACTGTCCTGGGAGTGCACCTAGGAATGCAGTGTAGGAGATGCTAAAATTAAGATGGATAACACATTAGAAATTGAAAACTCTATCTAATTTAAAAAGATACATACTTTAAAATACAAAGATACAAACTTTAAAATCATATAAAAGCCCCTTTTTTGTGGATTTTTAAATTGCATTTTTCACCAACCTCTCCAGCACAGATAGAAATGAAGATATGGTGGCAATCTCAAACAAACTCTGGCATGGATGTGCTGTGCTGTGCTGTGCTTACTCACTCAGTCATGTTTCTTTATGACCCCATGGGCTGTAACCCACCAGGTTCCTCTCTCCATGGGGATTCTCCAGGCAAGAATACTGAAGTGGGTTGCCATGCCCACCTCCAGGAGATATTCCCAACCCAGGGATCGAACCCAGATCTCCTGCATTGCAGGTAGATTCTTTACTGTTTGAGCCACCAAAGAAGCCCAAGAATACTAGAGTGGGTAGCCTATGCCTTATCCAGGGGAACTTCTGGACCCAGGAATCGAACCAGGGTCTCCTGCATTGCAGGCAGATTCTTTACCAGCTAAGCTACCAGAGAAGCTCCTGACATGGATAGAAACTAAAAATATGCCAATAAATCAATAGAGGTGAAACAGGTTGAAATTGATAGGGTTCTTGATAGCTCCAAGGGCAGATCCAAACAAAGGGTTGAACAATCATTTGCTAAATCTAATAAAAATTAATAATAGTAGTTCCATTCTCCATACATTTATCAATTCACTTAATAAATAAGTAGCTGTTAGGGAATTGCATTAGGTACTAAGTACAGATTAGTGAACAAGATACAGCTATGAGATTGACCCTTGTCCTCCAGAACCATATAATTGAACAGAGAACATAGTCAGTGAGCAGGTAATTTCAAGTATGATGAGAGCCATGAAAGGGTAAAGGGGGCAAACAAACTTAATTACAAAGACAAGGAAGCACCTCAAAGATTGCCCTTTAACCTGAAAACTTACAAATGAGAAAGGGGGCAATCAGGCATTGGTCATTAATCCCCAGCTGCCTAAGAGCACTCACTTTGGCTGTAGCTAGAGGGCATGACTATGGTGAAATGATGATAACTGTGGGCTACTCCTGGCAACAGTGTGGTCTAGTCCCTGAGGGAAACCTCAAGGCAAAGTATTGTGCACAGCATAACAAAATTAGATATAATTGAGTATAAGAGAGAAGAACAACTAATGTAACATTGCTCTGAGAAATATCGAAGCCCCCTGATTTTGCTGGACTTTATGGTGTAATTTCAGGGTCTTTTTCTGGCTGGCTTTGTGAAAATTGGATTAGTGAGGAGGCAGGAGGTTAAGCCTTTGATTGTGTAATTCACAACAAACTAGGGAAAATTCTTCAAGAGATGGGAATACCAGATCACCTGACCTGCCTCTTGAGAAATCTGTATGCAGGTAGAAAACAAGTAGAACTGGATATACAGCAACAGACTTGTTCCGAATAGGGAAAGGAGTACGTCAAGGTTATATATTGTCACTCTGCTTATTTAACTTATATGCAGAGTACATCATGAGAAACGCTGGGCTGGAAGAAGCAAAAGCTGGAATCAAGATTGCTGGGAGAAATATCAATAACCTCAGATATGCAGATAACACCACCCTTATGGCAAAAAGTGAAGAAGAACTAAAGAATCTCCTGATGAAAGTGAAAGAAGAAAGTGAAAAAGTTGGCTTAAAACTCAACATTCAGAAAACAGATTATGGCATCTGGTCCCATCACTTGATGGGAAATAGACGGTGAAACAATGGAAAAGTGACAGACTTTATTTTTTGAGTTCCAGAATCACTTCAGATGGTGACTGAAGCCATGAAATTAAAAGACGCTTGCTCCTTGGAAGAAAAATTATGACCAATGTAGACAGCATGTTAAAAGGCAGAGATTACTTTGCCAACAAAGGAAAGTCTAGTCAAAGCTATGGTTTTTCCAGTAGTCATGTATGGATGTGAGAGTTGGAATACAAAGAATGCTGAGTGCCAGTGAATTGATGCTTTTGAACTGTGGTGTTGGAGAAGACTATTGAGAGTCCCTTGGACTGCAAGGAGATCCTGCCAGTCCATTCTGAAGGAGATCAGCCCTGGGATTTCTTTGGAAGGAATGATGCTAAAGCTGAAACTCCAGTACTTTGGCCACCTCATGCGAAGAGTTGACTCATTGGAAAAGACTCTGATGCTGGGAGGGATTGAGGGCAGGAGGAGAAGGGGACGACCAAGGATGAGATGGCTGGATGGCATCACGGACTCGATGGACGTGAGTCTGAGTGAACTCCGAGAGATGGTGATGAACAGGAGGCCTGGCGTGCTGCGATTCATGGGGTCGCAAAGAGTTAAACACGACTGAGAGACTGAACTGAACTGAACTGAAGCCATAGATGTAGGTGACTTTGTTTGGGAAATGAGTAAAAGATTTAATGGAACCCAGAATTCTAACTGAGATTTTACATTGATCAGTAATTTTGTGCTTTTCTTAAAGAGTTGTACATTCTCATTTAATTTTCATTATTTCAATATTTGTAGTTAGAGTTATCTTTCTTCTATGTCTGTATTAGAGAATAGAAGCATATGCATTTAAATCTAAGTGGCAAATCCAGAAGGACAATCAAGCCTTGCATTTCCCAGTCCCACGTCCTTTCTTCAGTTAATTTCTATTTTTTTCCCCATATGGAGCAAGAATTTTGCCCTAAATTTTCTGGATAATTGTTCCAATTTCCTACTTCAATGTTGAAAAATATCTCTTGGAAGTTGACAAATTGTCAAAAAGAGGAACTTTTAGAGTTCCATGTGAAACTTGAACCTTGCAGTCACCACTGTGGGCAAGTAGCATAATGTTGCTTCTGGAGGCACATGGAATTGTGTTTGCAAAGTAAGAGAAATTGCATATGATTGATAATAGTTTCACATATGCTGTCATTATGTGTTTAACTAACTTAGAAACAGAATCATCTCTTTGATTTGATGTGTATTCCAGGTGGTAATTTTAATAACATTTTAGGGCATCTTTTCTCAGGCACCAGAGAATTCACAGCCATTCTTAATATTATCCTTCAGCGACTCTCCTCACAAAGGTGATGCCCTGCCTCTGATGAGCCTGAACTCTGATTCACTTATAATTTTTCATTAAGCTCTATTTAGTACCAGAAAATATGGCAACACTTTGGGTGACCAGTCCAGTAGTAGCCCCTTAACCTCAGTGAAGAACATCTGAAGGGAACTGACACTTCTGTTCATGGAAGAACCCTGTGTTCATCTTCAGATCTTGATTTCTGTTCAAAATTGAATGAAATGCTTTTTCTCCATCAGCTGTCAGATTGTCAAAATGCACTGCACTTGTTTGGATTTGGGGTATTGGAGTGGTGGGGAGGCCATCTGCTTTCTTTGACATGATGATTCTCCATATTTTGCCAGATGTAATTATTCAGTCCCTTGTACCCAGGCTTTCCTTGAGAAGAGGCATTCAAATGTCCACTATTAAACATTTTTCAAATAGAAGACAGGATTTTATGACTCTGCAATGGCAGGATCAATGGTTTTATGCTCCTTAGCATTGTGATAATGTGTATCTGCCTCCTCCATGCAGGCTATGCTGTGGTTAGTGTTGATTCGGTAAAAATGTTTTTCTGTTTTGTTTCTGCAGATATTGTGTCTATAGAGGGCAAATTATATTTCTTGATAGAGCCTCCTGGTTTTAAAAGCACACTTCACTAATCCCAGCTCTCGTTTGTTGTTTTCAGTCTAAAACAAAGAAAGCAATTATAAATTAATCTGGGAGCAATAAGAAGGAATGAGAGCAAAGGTGGCATACCTACAGAGAACAATTGAAAAATGAAAATCTTTAAATATAAAATATTATAAAATATTACTTAGATATAATTTTAGTTAAAATGATGTATATACCCATAAAGTCTCTGATCTTACTCCCC
This sequence comes from Cephalophus harveyi, assembly GCA_006410635.1. Lineage (NCBI taxonomy): Eukaryota > Metazoa > Chordata > Mammalia > Artiodactyla > Bovidae > Cephalophus > Cephalophus harveyi. The sequence goes on from SJYT01003166.1 coordinate 391,985, forward strand.
CAGACTACAGATGACAGTCAAGCTTATTGCACAGATTTTACTATTACTGAAGTTAACATTCTGGAAGATAGAAACTTGCAAATTTCTCCTCACACAGAGTTTTACAGTTATTAGAAGATTGATAACCTCTTTTGACCTTTGGAGAGGGCTGTTGGCATTGCATGTTTTGTTGTTTGTATTGCTTTGGGTAAGAAATATATCTTTAAAGGCAGGAGATGTGCTCTGACACAGGTCTTCTGAACCTCTCTAGTGCAGATCTTGGTTATAATGAGAACTCTTGAAATTGCTCATCTGTGCCATTGTTGTGTTTGGCCCATTAAACTCTGAGCTCATGAAAGAAAGGAGTTACATGTAGTCTATACTAGGTCAGGGGCATATACTTCTCTAAGAAAAGTGCTGGCTGGAAAGAAGTGATTGATTGTGTGTTGTGAAGTGTTTATATAAACACGTGAACTAGTTACATAGATATATTGTACTTGTGGCCTGAGGAGACAGTAATGGAAGTGGCCGTCTGGCAGCCTGCACTCTGTCTCAAATTTGCTCTTCTGGAGGGATGATGATAGAGGCAAAGGTGACTTTCCTACTAAGTGAAGTCTGCATGTACAAGATCATTTGAATTTAAGGGAGGGAAGTCAAAGGGGTGGTATGCAAAGTATTGATAATTTAGTGACCTTTATTCTTTCACTTACCTAGTGATGTGGATGGAGAAGGAAATGGCAACCCACTCCAGTGTTCTTGCCTGGAGAGTCCCAGGGACGGGGGAGCCTGGTGGGCTGCCATCTCTGGGGTCGCACAGAGTCGGACACGACTGAAGCGACTCAGCAGCAGCAGCAGTGATGTGGAAGATAATGCTTCTAAATATTTAAATGATTGGCTGACCACTTAATAATTTTCAAATGAGTTTTTACAGTTCCATGTGAAACTTGAACCTTGCAGATACCACTGTGGGCAAGTAGCATAATATTGCTTCTGGAAGCACATGGAACTGTGTTTGCAAAGTAAGTGATTCTGTGTCTTCCATAGAGGACTGGGAATCAATGTTCAACTGGGGTTAAATCAAAATGTATTCTTTCCAAAAATATAATTCTCCTCATGGCCATAGGACAGAAGAGCATATCAGACATGACAAAGAACAGCCACACAAGGACTTTGAAGTTGGAGAGAGAGAAACTGTATTTACATAAACAAATCATAGAGCCAATCTGAGGTACTTACCACAGTCTTGGCCCTGGAGGAGGGCTTGGCAACCTACTCCAATATTCTTGCCTTGAGAATCCCGTGGACAGAGGAAACCGGTGGGCTAAAGTCCATAGGGTCACAAAGAGTCGGGCATGACTGAAGTGACTTCACTGAAGTGAAGCACCACAGTCCTGGAAGCTGAGACAGACAGTAACTCACTAGAGGTGATGATGATCCTGAAGCAAAGTGCTAGCTGTCCAAGGAAAACTTTCATGAACACAGGCTGTGTAAGACATGGAAAGATGTAGAAGATCCAAGATAAGATATCCAGATTTACCCAGGGAAAATTTTCTTTGTCTTATGTGGGCAAAGAGTTTCTCACATATCTTTGGTGAGTAAGAAAGCAAACTTCTATCAGAAGCTTTGAGCATACCATGTGTTGTCTAAATATAGACATAAGATAAATATGTAATGAAATGTGCTTGTCAAAAACTTTTAAATGTATATAATTTGGGGTATATTACTGAAATACTTTTTACACTATTTAAGTTGGATAATTGGTAATTATTTCTGACATGATGTCTGGTGTAGAACTTGAGAATTCTGGTTATTCATTTCTTCATGTATTGAGATGGGCACAGGTAATCATCTCAAGAAAAACTTTGGCCTTGCTCCATGTTCCAACTTGATCTTTCTCTGTATAAAAACAAAGATGCAGTATATCCATGAAAAATACTTACCATACAACTTTATTTTCTTGAGAATGTTATTTCTAATTCTCTTTTTCTTATGAAGTTACAGCATATAACTTATTCATAAATTAGATGGTCTCAGATATTATATTTGGTAAGTTTCTGTAAGTATCTCAGATACGCAGATGATATCACTCTAATGGCAGAAAGTGACAAGGAACTAAAGAACCACTTGATGAGAATCAAAGTGGAGAGTAAAAAAGCTGGCTTAAAACTCAACATTAAAAAAACTAAGATCATAGCATCTGGTCCTATCATTTCATGGCAAACAGAAAGGGAAAAAGTGGAAGAAATGATAGATTTTATTTTCTTGGGCTCCAAAATCACTGCAGATGGTGACTGCAGCCATGAAATTAAAAGATGTTTCTTCCAGCCTGCCGCTTCACTTTTGTACCTCTGGGCAGCCTGATGTACTCTATTTGAGCCTGCACACACACACACACACACACACACACACACACACACTGACTCTTATGAAGCAAACAATAAAATAAGAATAAAAAGTGAACAAACAAAAGCAAACCAGAGTAACACTTTGCCTCCTCTTCTTTGTGGAAAATTGACTGAACAGAGTCATTCAAGTTTCAGACATAAATGAAAAGACTGTGAAGACACCAAAGAAAACCTAATAGTAGAAGATCTGTTAAATGTACTCTAATTAAGCAATCTCATATCACCTCTATCTCCATTGTTTATAATAGTGATCTTTTTAGAGTTTTAAGTCAATACCAAAAAAAGAGAAAGGTTTGTCTAACTAGGTAAGTATTAGATTTCTTTTTGGCCTTATGATGATCATCATAGGGACTAAGATTTGTTCCAGACTAGCTTAATAGTGAACATACAAAATAAAGATAGAATCACCTGTGATTTTATGCCATGTGTGTATGTGTGTACTCACAAAAGCAAAAAGTAAGAACACAAGTAAGAAGTCTCTTTCTTATTGAGACCATTTCTCTCAGCATGTGCAGTGACTCACAACCACAAGAGCCAGTAATTTTCTCTTCATTCCAAAATAGGAAATGTTTTTCTCACAGATCTTTTCTTTTTTATTATTATTAACCCCTTTGTACCTTGATACTCTCACAATGTATGAACTCTACTGCTGCTGCTAAGTCACTTCAGTGATGTCCGACTCTGTGCAACCCCATAGACGGCAGGTTACCAGGCTCCCCTGTCCCTGGGATTCTCCAGGCAAGAACACTGGAGTGGGTTGCCATTTCCTTCTCCAATGCATGAAAGTGAAAAGTGAAAGTGATGTCGCTCAGTTGTGTCTGACTCTTAGAGACCCCATGGACTGCAGCCTACCAAGCTCCTCCATCCATGGGATTATGGACTCTAAAGGGTAGGAAATATACTGTTTTGTTAATAATATTATAAAATCTAGAGAGGATTGGGAGCTATTTTAATGAAAGAGTTTTTATTTTCCTATTTAAAAAGTCCAAACCCTATATTCTGTCCACTGAAGGACCCTTTCTAAATACTGAACCCATGCTTTTTGATGGGCTCCTAATTCAGCTATGACACTTCTCTTCCAACTACTAATAATTCATTCAATGACTTTTTCTTAGAGCTGCTCATGATCTTTGTATTGTGGAAGGTTTGAGAAGTATGGATAGAATGACTCCATGGTTTATTTTCTTTGATTTATTTCTTATCTCATAGACATTCTTTTATGCCATAAGTTTCTTTGTATCAGAGAAAAAGCATGAGAATTCCAGAAAAAAACATCTATTTCTGCTTCATTGACTACACTAAAATCTTTGACAGTGTGGATCACAACAAACTGTGAAAAATTTGAGATGGGAGTAACAGAGCACCTTACCTGTCCCTGGAGAAACTTGTATGCAGGTCAAGGAGCAACAGTTAGAACCAGACATGGAACAACAGACTGATTTCAAATTGGGAAAGGAGAATGTCAAGGCTGTATACTGTCACCCTGCATATTTAACTTCTATGCAGAGTACATCATGCCAAATGCTGGACTGGATGAAGCACAAGCTGGAATCAAGATTTCAGGGAGAAATATCAATAGCTTCACGTATGTAGATGACACCCTTATGGCAGAAAGCAAAGCGGAAACTAAGATTCTGTTGATGAACATGAAAGAGGAGAGTGGAAAAACTGGCTTAAAACTTAACACTCTAAATACTAAGATCATAGCATCTGGTCCCATTGCTTCATGACAAATAGATGGGGGAAAAAAAATGGAAACAGTGACAGATTTTATTTTCTTAGGCTCCAAAATCACTGCAGATGGTGACTGCAGCCATGGAATTAAAAGACACTTACTCCTTGGAAGAAGGCAATGGCAGCCCACTCCAGTACCCTTGCCTGGAAAATCTCATGGACAGAAGAGCCTGGTAGGCTGCAGTCCATGGGGTCGCAAAGAGTCAGACACGACTGAGCGACTTCACTTTTACTTTTCACTTTCATGCATTGGAGAAGGAAATGGCAACCCACTCCAGTGTTCTCGTCTGGAGAACCCCAGGGATGGGGGAACCTGGTGGGCTGCCATCTATGGAGTCGCACAGAGTCGAACATGACTGAAGTGACTTAGCAGCAGCAACTCCTTGGAAGAAAAGTTATGACCAACCTAGGCAGCATATTAAAAAGCAGAGACATTACTTTGCCAACAAAGGTCCATCTAGTTAAAGCTATGGTTTTTCCAGGAGTCATGTATGGATGTGAAAGTTGGACTATAAAGAAAGCTGAGCACTGAGAATTGATGCTTTTGAATTCTGGTGTTGGAGAAGACTCTTGAGAGTCCCTTGGAGAGTAAGGAGATCAAACCACTCAATCCTAAAGGAAATCAGTCTTGAATATTCATTGGAAGGGCTTATTCTGAAGCTGAAACTCCAATACTTTGGTCACCTGATACAAAGAGCCAACTCATTAGAAAAGACTCTGATTGTGGGCAAGATTGAAGGCAGGAGGAGAAGGGGACACCAGAGAATGAGATGGTTGGATGGCGTCACTGACTCAATGGACATGAATTTTAGCAAACTCCAAGAGATGGTGAAGATCAGCGAGCCTGGTATGCTACAGTCCATGGGATGGCAAAGAGTTGGACATGACTGAGAAACTGAACATCAACAAATAAGTTTTGTCCCTCTAATAGTGCCAGGTAACTAGATATCTGAAATAAAATCAACCTTTTAATAGATGTAACTTTCCTCTTCTTTTTTGAAAATGTTCTTGTCACATGCCCATGAATCTAAGATTCAGCTGTTGTTCTTATACTATTCAATATGATGGGTAAATGACACTACTGTAGAGGTTTTGCTTTCAAAATTGTATTTGATTAATTTGGCTTCTGGTATGTGCATAGGTAACCAGTCCAATACTATACCTATCTCCCATGTATCATTACACATGGATTCTTCATATATAGTAACACTACAAATCACAGTTCTGGTCTCTGATGCCTAGAGAGAATCCTATCCACTTATAAGAAACTACAGCAAACCAGCATCCTTTGACTTCCCCATCTTTTATTTGTCCAGAAGAGTGAACAACCATCTCCAAGAAATCTTGCTCAGAGACCCCAGAAACAGCACAATTGCCTTTGTCCCTATTCTGTTAGCATTGAGCATATGTGGCACATTTCCATGGTCCTTGTCACTATGGCAAATGAAACTCCAGCACCTATACATCCTCTCTATATGTCATTGACTTCCTTATTGTTATAGCCAGTAAAACCCACTGTTATCCTTGACTATTAAAGTGCCATATAACATAAAATCTGCATTTGAATTAGGAACCTCAACTTTGATTATATCGATAGTTTCAAATATATTCCCAGATGCATTGTTGTACCTGTTTTGTATTAGGATTTTTTCTTTCAATTGACTTTCTTTGAATAAATATATCAAGTCTAATCATTATTTGTACCTTCACATAATGACCTGTATATGCTTTGGATATTAATAAATAAATGCACAAAGTAGAATTGCTCTTTATTAAAATTCACAATATTCTCTGGCTGCATTTTAAAAAATGTCAGATGTCAGTCCTCCCCCTCCAAGCCAGCCACACATGCTTTTTTCCTGGATTAGAGTTAGTCATGTCTCATTCAGTATCTCTGCAAACACTTTTAGAATTTCCTGATTTTTATTTCCTTTGAGTTGGAAAAACAGCTAGCTAAAATTTTTACAATTTAAGTTAAATGGAACAAGCAGAATTTATGGAATTTTCTTTGATACTTTTTTTTTAAAGCAATGTTTTTTATTGTTAGGCTTTTGCATTAGATTTTGGGTGTTTTGGGGACCTCATGCTGCTTCTTATTTTGCTACTTTCTCAGTTCCTTTCTTCTCTGCTTCCTTTCTCCTTCTCCTCTTCCTATTTCTCCTCCTTGAACTAGACTACTACGCTCCAATGTTAAGAATTTTTATACCTATGAAAGTTTATACCTTTAGAAAATGTGTCTTTACCACATTTATCACAAAATCTAATAGGAACAGTAGTATTTTTACTCACTTGAAATGAAATAAAGAGTCTAGAATTATATAGGATTGTAGAGGTTTCATATATGTAAGCAACAAAATGGATGAATTCAAAATAAAGCAGACAAGTGAAAGTTTTGCTCTAATATATTTCCTAAATGTAATTTTAAACATATTTACTGTATTTCCCCTAGTCCCTATTCCATGATACAGGAATGAGTGAAGAAGATAAAATATCCTATAAGTGATATTTAGCTAAGTTATTTTAATAGGAGTTTCATTATATCTAGCCATTGAACGAGGTGGAAAGTGAGCCCTAGGGAACTGTAATGATTTGACAAAGGTCATTTCAGCAGCAAATGATATAGAAAAGAGTGGTTCCCAGAGACCTGACCTCTATGCCCAGCCTCACCATTGTGTTATATTCCATTTCCCCCTGATAATGCCATAAATGCTTATGTTATTTTGATGGGAAAAAAACAATAGCAATGTTTCATACTTTATATTTAAAATGATATTATTCTTTACTCAAATAGAAAAATATCACAGTATCTTAGAAACACAGGTATTTTTTTCTTATAGAAGTATATACAGAAGTCTAAAAATCTATTATTTTGGTGAGCCCTACTAGATTCAGTTTTTGTGTGTCTTTTATTTTGTTTTGTGTGTGTGTGTGTGTTTTTGGTTCTTTTTTCTTAACAAAACTAGAAGTTCCATGGCCCATATTAAAAAAAAAAAAAAAGAGAAAAGAAAGAAGGGAGGGAAGGAAGAAGGAGGAAAGAAAGTCAATGCATATATATATATGCTGCTGCTGCTGCTAAGTCACTTCAGTTGTGTCCGNTCTTTTTTCTTAACAAAACTAGAAGTTCCATGGCCCATATTAAAAAAAAAAAAAAAGAGAAAAGAAAGAAGGGAGGGAAGGAAGAAGGAGGAAAGAAAGTCAATGCATATATATATATGCTGCTGCTGCTGCTAAGTCGCTTCAGTTGTGTCCGACTCTGTGTGACCCCATAGATGGCAGCCCATCAGGCTCCTCCGTCCCTGGGATTCTCCAGGCAAGAACACTGGAGTGAGTTGCCATTTCCTTCTCCGATGAATGAAAGTGAAAAGTGAAAGTGAAGTCGCTCAGTCGTGCCTGACTCTCAGCGATCCCATGGACTGCAGTCCACCAGGCTCCTCCGTCCATGGGATTTTCCAGGCAAGAGTACTGGAGTGTGGTGCCATATATATATATATATATATGTATATATATGTGTGTGTGTGTGTATATATATATATATGTATACACACATATATATATGTATGTTCACTTAGGTCTACAGCATAATGAGTTAATATACAATTTGCTTTGTCAAAAATGTGAATTTCATCTCTCACAGTTCTGTCTATTCATTGCTGAACAATTAAAATAATTAAAAAAGGCATTTTCAACTTTATCTTACTCTGAGGTGAGTATGTGAGCTTCTCAAAGTAAACAGAAGGAAAGGTTGTGTCTTACCTAGTTATACACAAGATGATAGCCACATGATATGATGCACATAAAATGTGGCTACATCTCAGGGTCTATCATTCTCATATTATACTTTTATTGCTTTAAATTCTTTAAGCCTCCATTTAACAGTATTTTTTCTTTCTCTGAAAGGTGTTGTACATAAAATTTAAAAATATAGCTTCTATTTAGTAGCTATCTCCTTAACGGGGAATATCCATTGGCCAAATAAAAAACAGAATTTGGCATAATTTCGGGAAAGGTGCCTATCCAGTTTAAACTCATGTCAAAATCAGTTCATGTGACAGAATGTGACTTGATGATAGATAAAAACCTGATATATCTCAGTGGAAGAACATTAGCAAGTGAAGCTTCTGGTACATGAGTCAGTAAGTGGAGATGTGGACTTCCTGCCAAGATATTGGTGAGATTCCTTCACTCTGTGAAGGAATTCAACTGTGACAGTGTTGTTAACTTTTTCATTAGGATTTTCACCTGAAGTCTGGGAGGCTCTCCTTGAGTCAGTTTGGAAGTATCATTTGAAGACATTTCTCCATGCTGTGTTAGAGTTAAAAAGAAAATAATACAGAATAATATTTATTTATTTTTTTGGAATATTGTTGATTTGCAATGGTCTGTTAGTTTCCGATGCACAGCAAAATGATTCAGTTATACATATACATATATTCATTCTTTTTCAGATTCTTTTCTCATATAGGTTATTATAGAATATTGAGTAGAGCTCCTCATGCCATAAAGTAGGTCCCTATTTGTTATCTCTCTTATATACTCTAGTATGTATACGTTAATCCCTAGCTCCTCCTACACGTTTCCCTTCTGTAACCATAAGCTTATTTTTTGATATCTGCAAGTCTAAAATGGATTTTTTTTTTAAAATCCTGCTAGACAACATCTTCTGAAGAAAACTACTGTTCATAGACAGTCATAAATTAAAGAAGATCATTAAATCACCTTTTTGCATTTTCTTAGTTATAGGAACCCAAATTTTTTAATTTCCTCATGTATCTCCATGATTTTAAAAATTCACCTAATTTGCTCATCTTTTTTAAAAATGTAGCAATAATTTCAAAATTCCAAATGCAGTAATAAATGCAAAGAATGAGAAAAATACCAAGTTTATTACACTGTATATCACAATTCTTTATGATATTCTGAATTCCTGCTGGTATTTCTCATAATGGTATTATATTACCAAATATAATTCAGCTTTAAGGAAGGTAGAATCACAAACTTGTGTGCTCAGTCATGTCCAATGCAAGAACACTGGAGTGGGTTGCCATTTCTTCCTCCAGAGGATCTTCCCAACCCAGGGATCAAACACACATCTCCTGCATCTGCATCATCATAGGTGGATTCTTTACCTCTGAGCTGCTTCTTGGGGAAGTCCAAGACCAAATGCAAAATAGAAACCTATCTCCTCCAGAGACTGGAGGTATGCTTCTTGATTAGTTAGCTTGGCAAATACAATCCACCAGGGCATCAGCCAACAAAATTTGAGTACCACATTATCCTACAGCATAAAAGTGTGAAGCAGTAAAAGAGTAACAAAACATGATGCTATGATTATGCATACTCTTCGTCAGCTTCTATTTTCTTTCTGACTTTGAGATCATGGTGGACCATTCTTTTTTGTCTCTAAGTTGAGTAAATAGCATGTACTGTTCTTTCCAGCAGGTTATAAGTGTAAGTACAATATTCTAGACACTTCTGACCTCTTGCCCTTTTAAACAGGGTTTCAGAGTGAGGATAAGCAAAGAAGAGTGTCCTTTCCTTACAGAATGGATATGTCTCATAAGCAAAAAATAACAATTTTTATTTCAAAACACTGAGATCTGTTATGGCAACTTAATCCACTCTCTACTGATTAACAGACATGCATGTGTGTGTGAGTGCTCAGTGGCCTCAGTTGTGTTGGACTCTTTGTGACCCTATGGACTGTAGCTCACCAGTCTCCCCTGTCCATGGGATTCTCCAGGCAACAATACTGGAGTGGGTTGCCATGCCTTCCTCCAGAGTATCTTCCTGACTAGGGATCGAACCAGCATTCCCTGGGTCTCTTGCATAGCAGGCAGATTCTTCAGGAATTCTTTAGGCAGATTAGGGAAGCCCCTAATAGACATGACTGACATCTAAGCACATTTAAACCTGAAAAAATAAATTGCTTTTAAAATAAATTTATTATATATGTATACACACACACACACACACACACATACATATGTGGGTTCAGTGGTAAAGAATCTGCCTGCCAATGCTGGGATGCAGGTTTGATCTCTGGGTTTGATTCCCTGGAGAAGGAAATGACAACCCACTTTAGTATTCTTGCCTGAGAAATGCTACTGACAGAGAAGCCTGGTGGGCTACAGTTCATGGGTTTGCAAAAGAGTCAGATATGACTAAGCAACAACAACACACACATACACAAACACACACACTCATATATCATAGTAAATATGTTCTCTGAGTTGATCACATATTAGACTTAAACTGAAGCCCTGTCTATCTCTATTGCTAAACTAAATTTTTGGTGGGCAAGAATATATACTCTACCTTTATCAAAAGCAACAGACATAAGAAAAAGCAGTCATGAACTGTATGAATTTCCTAGGGCTGCCATAATTAATTACCACAGGCTGGGTAATTTAATAAACAACAGAACTTTATTCTCTCACAGGTTTGAATTCTACAATTCCAAAATTAAGCTGTGAACAGGGCCATGTTCCTCTAAAGCCTCTAGGGAAGGTTTCTTTCCTGTCACTTTCTAACTTCTATTGTCTCTTGACAATCCTTTGTGTTCCTTAGCTTGTAGCTACATCACTTCAATCTTTATGTGCATTTTCACTTGGCTTTCTTTTCTGTGTGACTTATATGGCCTTTTTATGAGGATACCAGTCATTACACTTAGGGTCAACTGCATTCTAAGGTTCTAAGTGGACTTAAATTTTGAAGGTAGGGAGACACTGCTGAACCCTATACACAAGCACCGCTCTAAACAGATTTTGTAGTTTCAAATATTACCTATGTAATTATTGGGCTGATGCTACAATTAAAAGTAACTATGCCATTCGATCCTTCTGCTATTCTTTCTTATTGCTGATAATACTATATACATATATGTTACAAATGTAAACTGAGGACAAAGACCGATTCTTAGTCATCCTTTGTTAATAATAATTGATATGAGATAAACATTTGGGAAAGGAACAAAGTGATTGAATACATACACTTATTATTGATCAAAAGATGGCTAGATTTTCTAAGTGTGAATCCCACAGAACTACTGGTTTTATAATTATGTTGCTATCTGGATAACTAGTAGGTCTGGAAAGAAGCTCAAGCCTGCTAATTTCTTATTTAATTTTTAAATTTTATCTTGTATCTTGTACGTTTATCTTTTTTGTTAATGTGATGAGTAAGCATGTAGTGCAGATGAACTTACAGCGTAACTATTTACAGATTATCAATATCACCTCCATCATTATTAAATAAGAATTGATATGTACTCCATATTGCTAATGGCAAATTGAAAGGCAGGGAATTTGAATTCGGTTTTGAAGAATGAAAAATCAAATTGCTTTAGGCCATATAAAACACACAAGACCGTTTTGATGATAATAAATATATAGAATGCAACTGAAATTAATTTCAAGGATTAGAGTTGGCCAAAACAAATTCCATTAAAGATAATTTGCTTATTATCTGGGTTAAGGTACTCAGTTGTCTGAGAAAGATAAGTTTTTAAGGAATTAATCCTTTAACTCATTTTGTTTACCTGACTAAATCTATTAGAACTTGAAGTAATGCAACTCAATGGTGAATTTTGGTGAGAAGAAAGCTGAGAACTTACTGTAATTTTTTTTTTTTTTTTGATTATCAGAACTCTAAAATGTAGAAATCTTGGTTTCCAGTAGATGATAGTTTAGAGACAAAAGGAGCTCAGTCAAGGTACCTGAAAGGAGGAGCTGTGTGTCCCTGAATAAAATGTCGTTTCTATTATAGTTTTACTAAGGATTGTCCCTAAGAGCTTCATCAGTCTTGGTTTCCTTGGACCTTATTTATTGCTTAGAATAGTGCCATGTTGTGCTCTCATTTAGCATGGCACATCAGAGTATATGATAAATTTATTTTTTCTACCTTAAATTCCCACAGAGCACAATGATAGAGACATAATGCATCTGCATACACATGCAAGGTAGTTTGGATTTAATGCATTTCATATCATTAAAGTTAATATTTCATGTATTACATTTTCTTTTAGAATACACTTGCATACATCCATATCCATATAGATATATGCACACACACACACAAAATCCCATTATGCAGATCAATTTACATGATCACAATGTTCATATCCATAAAGCAGTGAACTTCCCAAATCAGATGCATGCATAAAAGCATTGATGCATAAAATTTCCATCTTGCAAGTACAGAGAAAGTTCTAGTAGGCATTTAGTGCCATGACAGGTCACTTAGGTTACAGCTAGCTATATAGGACATGCTAATAAGATTTAACCTTCTTTGTCTATTGCTGAAGAGGGGGAAAGAAGGGAGGGGTGATTCTTTCTTATCTTTGAAGATATCAAAAAAAATTAAAAACAACCACTTTCTCTATGATCCCTGTGGCTGAATGTTTCCTTGTGGCTGAATATTTTTGAGCTACATAAATGAGGTATACAGTAAAATAATATATATTTTTAGGGGAACAGCATGAAGTTTCAATCCAGTCTCTAGGGATCATATTATAAGTGACATTGATAAAACAGAATTTTATGGAGTATGTGTATAGAATTATTTCCATCTCCATACTTGATATGACTTTTCATTTAAAGTAAGCTCCATTGAGATTAATATTTTAAATGGAAAGCTAAAAACACAAGTGCCATATGACAACACTTAAGTGAAAATTTATTAGACCTGTCATTTCTGTTAATTATTGTCATTTCAGCTAATTACTAGCCATTTCTGTTGGTTATTAGATGTGTCATTTTCTTTTCTAAGCTGCCGTGTAACACCATCTCTGATTCTGCTTTCATTACATATTTTCTAGCAATGGGTCAGGGGCCAGCCCCATGGACTTATACTCCAGAAGAATAATTCAGAATTGTTGCTAAAAGACAGAATGATTAGTGAAGAAATTCTAATAATTCTTGTCCTTTTTGCTTGCAAGGTTGAAACTGAAGGAGGTGCAATTTTGTTATAAACGAGACAACAAAACCAAGAGGGGTTGTGAATGGGCTTGAGACAATCTATGAGTGGTTTACCTGTTCAGTTCAGTTCAGTTCAGTCGCTCAGTCGTGTCCGACTCTTTGCGACCCCATGAATCGCAGCACGCCAGGCCTCCCTGTTCATTACCATCTCTCGGAGTTCACTCAGATTCACGTCCATGGAGTCCGTGATGCCATCCAGCCATCTCATCCTTGGTCGTCCCTTTCTCCTCCTGCCCCCAATCCCTCCCAGCATCAGAGACTTTTCCAATGAGCTGAGCTAAACTCCAGAAACCTCTTCAACTCAGCAACATTCACTTCCCCATGGCCTTATAATCTATATGGGACAATAAACTGGGAGGTGTCAGCTAAAAGGGAGCTTAGCAAGGCCAGCCTGAGACTGATTTACAATAAAAAATTCTGTGTGTTTGAAATGTTGTCAGTGGATGTTGGGAGAATTGTGTGTATGTGTGCATGCGTGTATTTATTTTTCCCTTTGGGGGTCATAACTGTAATCTGATCATGGTAATGGAGAGATTAATACAGAAATTGCATCAATGAAATGAAATCCAGGTGTCATAAGAAAGAAAACAGGGAAATGGAGACATTGTATTTAAAGGAAATGTCAATAAACTTAAGCATCCTTAAACAAGCCATATGGACAATTGATTTTGGTATTATCAGAGTTTGGGAAGCATGGCACAGTTCACATAAATAAGGGAGGCTGTGCTAATTATGAAGAGTATCCATGGCAAATTTATTGTATAGGGATACAGACCCTCTCATTGCATTTTAGTTTTGTACATAATTAAAATAAAATGGAAAATTGAAAGATTATTTTGGAATCAATTCAGGAGACATAGCCAAATTCATCAAATAAATTATTTTACTTTGGAGGTTTTTCTCCAGGATAATCCAAATACTCTGTTATTCAATTCAATTTACCACTTTAAACTCAGAAATCCACCCTTCCCCATAAAGCCTGCATTTGAGTGTACAGTTCAGTCATTTTCAAATAGACATCCATGTTAATATGATATCATCGATTTCCCCTCCATAAACTGTTCTGTCATTCCACATCCTTTTGAAATGTCCACTCAGTGTGAGTGAGGTGACAGCATTTTGGTTAAGAATATCAAGAATACTATTGCTTGTCAGAGTTCAGGAGCATCTGCCATTAAAAGAGGGAAAAGGACCAGGGAGTGTCTAAGATCTGACACAGTCTAAGAGAAACTTGGGTGTTTGAAACACATGCAATGCATTTTCAGGCTTTATTAGGTGCTTATTAAGGGGCAGTGACTCTAAGATAAAGATTAAAGTCCCTTAGTCTGAGGAACATATTCAGCCATTCATTGGGCAAAAATCAAATGCTTCAAAAAGTGTCTGTCTCACTAAATATCTTTTGCTTAGAGCTGTCAGCAGCTGAAATGTCTTATAGAAGACTGAAATAACAAATAGACTGTTGGTCATTAAATAGTTAAACTTGATTTACAGTGTATATCTCTAGACTGTCAGACTCAGTTTCTGAGAATTGGACACACACTGTCATCTTGCACATTCTTCAAGTTTAGGAACCCAAGAACAGTCCTTTCAGAACACGATTCCTAGGGACAAGAACAAATTAATCAAATGGTGTAAGAGCTTTTGAAGGCAGGAACAGAATGTAATTGCTACAAAACAAGGAGACATGGATAAATTCAGAGGGCAAAATATTGAATGTAAGTAGAGGCAGATTGTTCTTGGGGAGAAAACCAGAGTAAAGGGAATAATACTTTATATATACATATATATGTGTGTGTGTGTGTGTATATATATATATATGAAGGCAGAGCCTACTAAAGTAATAATAAAAACAACAGTTTACACCTGGCTTACAGGCTAGCATGGTCATGATAATGCACAAATTTTCTGTTCTGTCCAATGTAGACAAAACAGAAAGGGTTGGAAAATGATACAGGAAATATATACCAAACCTAATTGTTAGACATTATCTCGACCTCCTTTCCAAACTGTCTTAAGAAAACAGAATAAATATCTTGGCTAAAGTAAGAGAAAATCCTCTCTATGTGAAAATAGCCACCGGGTACAATTGAGTTGTTTGTTAGCTGTGCAAAGATCACCCCTCAAGCCTGAGAACTTTGTTTCTATCTTCCCACCAAAAACCTGCAATAGGGCTACAGGTATTTGCCTGAAGCAAGTCTGGGACAAATTGGAAAGGGAATAGAAAAATAACTTACTGCACGTGGATGTGCATGTGTGCTTCCCCACAATCAATCACATTTTCTCTGACATTGCTTCATTTATGGATTATTGCAAAAACACAGGAAGAATGTGAAAAGATAATGTTGTAAAACCATCAGAAAGAAATTGGTGGGAGGAACCCATTTCTCACTGTTTTCCCAAGCACCTCTGTACTCAGAATACCAGCATTGTTTAAACCTCCATTCTATATAAGAAAGCTAATCAAATGACACTCAGGAAAATTGACTTGGGTTTTCAATCTAGTTTCAGATCTCTAGTGTACTTATTTCAAATGGCATTTGTTATTCTCTGCATATCCTTAGGAACATGCCCTGTCAAGAAATGCCATACAACTTCAAACCATGTTTTTTCCCACCTCTATAACTTTTTATGTATTCCCTTTTTACATTTTATTACAGCATAACATCTAAAAATGAAATAAAGATTATAGGCAATGCTTCAGGACCTAGAGTTCTATGCCTTGCCCTGAATATAAAACTGTGTTGATAGGAACCACTGTTATATCTCTGTAAATTGCTCAAATATCCCCACTGACCATCACTGCAATTATTTCTGCTTGGAAATGAAAGGTTTGTTCAGGAGAGAGGTCTTTTTTTT
>SJYT01003178.1:10028-38183 GCA_006410635.1 Cephalophus harveyi
GCATCACTGACTCGATGGACGTGAGTCTGAGTGAACTCCGGGAGTTGGTGATGGACAGTGAGGCCTGGCGTGCTGCATTTCATGGGGTCGCAAGGAGTCGGACACGACTGAGTGACTGAACTGAACTGAACTGATTGAATCATTTATGATAACTCTATCTGGATTGGACACTGCCAGAATTAAATTAAATTAATCCGATTTTCATTATATTTCTAAAGGGCATCTACTTAGTCCAAGTACTTAGTTTTCTGATTTAGTCTCCTTCACTAGATTATAACCTCTTAAGCACAGTACTTAGATATGTTGAGGTTCTTGCTATTTTTCAAATGATTAACCCATCAACGCGCTCACAGTAGTTATTGGAATATATTTGTGAATGAATGGATTTATTAGGGCTTCCTGGAGGAAACTCTTCTGTGACCACTGGTAAATGATACTTTGATAAAAGTTTGCCAAAATCATGGTGGAAAGACTGCTGGCAGATAGTGTATTAATTGACCTTGATATTATTTGAATAAATTCCAATGCCCTTTTGATGAAATCTCTCTAGAACTTTGACAATGTGATAAGTTTTGACAGAGCAATTCATGATCTGTCTCTTATACACATCTGGTATTACATTGTCTTGTCTAATGAGCAAATTTTTGGTTATCATTGGTGGTTTTATTTTCTTATGAATAGTTTTAAGAACTTATTCATGTATAAACTCTGCACATAAGATTATATATACTTAAGAATAGGTCATATGATTGAAAGAAAGAAATTAGAAGTCACTGTTTTCCTTTGGACAAAAAGCATT
Organism: Cephalophus harveyi; assembly: GCA_006410635.1. Lineage (NCBI taxonomy): Eukaryota > Metazoa > Chordata > Mammalia > Artiodactyla > Bovidae > Cephalophus > Cephalophus harveyi. The sequence continues at coordinate 10,828 of SJYT01003178.1, forward strand.
TTGTTAAACAGATAATAGGAAAAGTAACAATTTTATTTGTGAAATTTTGATGAATATAAATATAGATGAAACATTAAATCTTAGCCTTAATATTATGAAGAGGTATTGCTAAAAGTTCTAAGGGGATTGTATTTTGTGATTTTTAGCATTATTTCTGGTGTGTGGGGAAGCATGCATGAAACTTTTTAAAATTAAGAGGATCTAGATTTTGTTTTGAGTTAATATATAGTTTGTGTTGGCTACATCTTGATTACTCCCAAAGTTTTACACTTCTTTTAATCTGTTATGCATAATATTTGTATTGTACATAAGCCTTGGAGTTGAAAGTCAACTGCTCAGAAAAAAACAAGAAAGGCATTGATCATTTCACTAAAGAAACTGAGTTATTAAAATTCTGTTAGGTAGAGAAGTAACGTGGGAACAGTAGGATAAAGAAAGAAGCCATGAACTTTCTTTATATTCAGGGGAATGTTGAATCTGGTATGGAGCAGATTAGCAAGAGATGAGCTAGAAAGGTATACTGAGGTTGAATTTCAAGAGTTCTTGAATCTTATGGTAGGCAGTTTGGGTTTCATGCTATAGCAGCATGAAGTCATCTGAGACTTGATGAAGAGATAGGGAGAGACCTTTTCAAATAAGCCTGGCTGACAGCAATGTAGAAGATAAAAGTCAGACAGGAGTTCACAGGGCCTTGAACTTGTGGAATGACAGATTCGAATGAAGGAGGTAGTGTTAAGAGGTATTCTGGATTTGGTTTAAAGGAATTCACAGGCTTATATGTGGAGAAGAATGAGGAAGAGAGAAATCTCCACAATAATAGCAGGATTTGTAATGTGACTGACTAGAAGACCAGTGATGTTATTTTAATAGGTTGAAATCACAGGATGTGAAAGAGTTGGATTACTGGGAGAGGGTGATGATTGTGGGATGTTTCAGAATTGCTGAAAATCTTGGTTGTTTTGTTCCTTACACGGTTGGAAATGTGTTGTTTTGGAACTTAGAAACAAGACCACAGTTAAATCAAGATATGAAGAATGGGATGCAGTGTTTATAGTAGCCATAAGCCAAGGATGGATTGTAAGGTAAAACCATGTTTAAAAACGGGACTTTGATGAAAACTTCCCTATAAAGATGAAGTAGAGGATGAGGCGTTAAGTGAAAGAAGCTGAGAAGGGTTAATGTTAGAGATTCAGAAGGAAACACAGAAAGGGAGGACAATGTCATAGAGGTAATATTGAAGAAAGATTCAAGGAAAACAACCCACAGTGTCAAAGGTTACAAAAGTTAGATCTGAAAAGATTCTATGGTCTGAAAATAGAGTTTGTATTTAGATATTGAGAAGAAATATAATAGCATATCAAGTGAGAGTTAGCTCAAAGTCCCAGGAAATAAAGGAGATTGGTGGTTGAAAATTTTTAAATGAAATTTAGCAAAGCAACTTTTGTTGCCTAAGAAAATACTTCCAGCAATGGCAAATTAAAGACACACAAGAGTATCTAATGAAATGTCACCTTCAAGATGTGTCCATTGTGCCCTGTCACTCCAGAAAAGAGTGTGTGGGTAGAAAGCACGCTGAAAAATTAGAGGTGACGGAAGATCAAGCATGTTAAGTAAATAGTCAGAGATAGAAGACTCTTCGGACCATCATCTTTAGGAGTATGTGGGTTCATATATTGAATAGGTGAAGGTGAAGTCGCTCAGTCGTGTCCGACTCTTTGCGACCCTGTGGACTGTAGCCCACCAGGCTCCTCCGTCCATAGGATTCTCCAGGCAAGAACACTGGAGTGGGTTGCCATTTCCTTCTCCAGGGGATCTTCCCGACCCAGGGATCGAACCCAGGTCTCCCGCATTGGAGGCAGACGCTTTAACCTCTGAGCCACCAGGGAAGCCCATATATTGAATAAGATATATTATATTCTAAAATTGCATGTGGTCATTTTACATTCAATATAGTTGAACTGATTTTTACCCCAGTGCTCTTGTTTAGAGTTGGGGAAATGCTTATAGCTTTCTCAGTTTTTCTGTGAACATAAGAGGAAGCTCTGTAAATTCTCATGTCTACATTTCAAGCATGTCAATAAATGTTTTTTAAAAAAGTTCCTGTTTGTAGGCATTATGAGTGAAGAAATCAGGGCATTAGCTTGCCTGAGTACTGGATATTCAGACTCTCAAGTTATTATCAATTACAGTTCAGAAATATGGATGGGAAATAGTCCTTTTGATTAGGAAGAGACTCTTGGAAATGAAGTAATTTTTTAAGGTAATTTTCTTGGTGAATGATCACTTGAATTTATTTATCACATGAACGTCACAATAAAAGAGATATCTATTGGGTAGTTTTTAATTAGAAATAATGGCTTGTAGAGTTCAAGTGCTGAATCATTTTATCTGTATCATGGCTCAAGTGTCCCTAGTGAAAGATGATCCCATTGATAGCTTTGGAGTATCCTACCTGAATGCTTTGTCTTCTAAAACACAGAAAAATCAGTCTTATATTGATATTCAAAAACTCTACATCAACAGTGAAGTACAAAGATAATCAAATTATTAACCTGTACTTTGGAAACAAACAGGTAATTTTGCCTTTCATCATAACTGAAGCACTTTATAAATTAATAGAAAAATAAGTTATATGGCTACCTATTTCTAAATGTAAATAGGATTGGAAGTGAATCAACCAACCTTGTCAAATTTATGAGCATGAGTGCAATAGTGTAACTGATGAGATGGCTTCACTGGTATGAAGGATGTGTCATTCGGAAGGACACATTGATTCAAGTTAGTTCTTTTCTGTTTGTTTGCATTTAATTATGTCCTAAAAAGATTGGTATAGAGAATAAAATATACATGAACTAGCACTTCTGATTTATAAAAGTATATCAATGACATTTCAATTTTGAATGCAACCTCTGTAAGGAGAATAGGACTGAACATGCAACTTGCATTAACAATATTGAATTCAAATGAAAATTTATTCCTATTTCTCATTCATCTTTTAGCCAAGATATTTCATCCATACTGAAATGTACATTTTAACATTGCTTGTACTTAAAACCCACAATCAATAAAACTGAGATATAAAAATAAATGAAATTGAAAAAATTATGTACTTAGTTTTATTATTTGTTCGTCCTTTATATAAATGTGATGTTTCTCAGTGCCCTTTAGGAAATAATGGGATTAAGGAACTGAATCTGCCACTAACTGATTATGGATAGTTAAATTTTTTCTGTGAACACAGCATATATCTGATATGTTTGTATCATATCAAAATATATTCAACCTAGTATTTTGATATTAAGGGTAGAAGAGGTTTAATGGCAACATTAAAACCTCAAGCTCAGGAAAACCTCAGGGTGATTATAAAAAGAATAGTGAATGTTAAACAGTAGTTTCAATCATAATGTCTTAGATGTTTAAGTAGTCATTGAATGCTGCTAACAGCCTTCTCCTTTCATAAGTCTTGGTTTGTTTCTCAAAATTTGAGCCACACCAGGGTAAGATAAACTAGGTCTCTGTTTAATTTTAAATTATTTGTCTTTGTAGTCATTATTATCATCATTTGAAAGCAAAGAAAAGAGGTGGATTGGGAATGCAGTCTCTGTATAGTTTCTGTCATTTTAATTGAAACAATCTGTCTTTGTGAGGAATATGAGGTAAACTGTAGGACCCATGAAATAGGATCTTTGAAGTGCTTAAACAATCCCTCTATAAAACAAAACCAATGGACGTGAGGGCCATCTGGCAGAAGCAGCTGTCCCCTGTCTCCCCTTCCTCAATGGCTATTCTCATTCCACAGTAGGTACCATTCCTTTGTCCAGGGAAGCTGTTGTCTCTTTTGAGACTGAACGCTCAACACAAGATGGCCTACTGAGATAGACAACTATTTGTTGTAGGAGTGTTCAGCCTCAAAGGGGCTTGAGACTGATTCTAATGGCTCAGACAGTAAAGAATCTGCCTGTATTGCAGGACACCCAGGTGCTATCCCTAGGTGGGAAAGATCGCCTGGCAGAGGAAATGGCAACCCACTCCAGTATTCTTGCCTGGAGAATTCTATGGATAGAGGAGCCTGTCAGGTTACAGTCTATGGGGTTGCAAAGATTTGGACGCAAATGAATGACTAACACTTTCAGTCTCAAGAGCCTGGACATTTTGTTACCTATAACAAGTTCTATTGATATTGAACTGTTCTAATTTGTGTGTGTGTGTGTGTGTGTTATACAGAGAGCAAACTAAATATAGTTGACTGTGGAACAATACTAGTTTAAACTGTGTAGGTATACTTATAGGAGTTTATTTTTCAACAGTAAATACTCCAGTACTAAGTCCTTGATTGGTTTGAATTGTATATGTAAGGAAATGGAGGTTACCTGCACTAAATATAAATTATAAGAGGATTAACCTCTGCATTGTTCATAGTTTATATGTATCAACAAAATGAATTGGAATAAACAAATGTCTATTGTAAATTCACCATGTAAGAAATGATTGGAAAAGAATGGAAGCAAGAAAACCTGAAAAGATAGATTTTAATATTAAATTTCCTCAGGAAGGAAGATATTTTAAGTCATATTTTTAATGTCAGTAGTAGCTTATAATGTACTTTTCTCATAGAGTCAGTATTTTTAAAATAACTATAAGCTCTTGTCAACAAACGGAGAAGGCAATGGCACCCCACTCCAGTACTCTTGCCTGGAAAATCCATGGACAGAGGAGCCTGGTGGGCTGCAGTCCATGGGGTCGCTAAGAGTCAGACACGACTGAGAGACTTCACTTTCACTTTTTACTTTCATGCATTGGAGAAGGAAATGGCAACCCACTCCAGTGTTCTTGCCTGGAGAATCCCAGGGATGGGGAAGCCTGGTGGGTTGCCGTCTCTGGGGTCGCACAGAGTCGGACACGACTGAAGCAACTTAGCAGCAGCAGCAGCTTGCCAACAAAGGTCCATCTGGTCAAGACTATGGGTTTTCCAGTGGTCATTTATGGATGTGAGAGTTGGAATATAAAGAAAGCTGAGCACTGAAGAATTGATGCTTTTGAACAGCAGTGTTGGAGAAGACTCTTGAGAGTCCCTTGGACTGCAAGGAGATCCAACCAGTCCATAACTTTCATGCATTGGAGAAGGAAATGGCAACCCACTCCAGTGTTCTTGCCTGGAGAATCCCAGGGATGGGGAAGCCTGGTGGGTTGCCGTCTATGGGGTCGCACAGAGTCGGACACGACTGAAGCAACTTAGCAGCAGCAGCAGCTTGCCAACAAAGGTCCATCTAGTCAAGACTATGGGTTTTCCAGTGGTCATGTATGGATATGAGAGTTGGAATATAAAGAAAGCTGAGCACTGAAGAATTGATGCTTTGAACAGTGGTGTTGGAGAAGGCTCTTGAGAGTCCCTAAGCATATTAAAAAGCAGAGACATTACTTTGCCAACAAAGGTCCGTCTAGTCAAGGCTATGGTTTTTCCTGTAGTCATGTATGGATGTGAGAGTTGGACTATAAAGAAAGCTGAGCACTGAAGAATTGATGCTTTTGAACTGTGGTGTTGGAGAAGACTCTTGAGAGTCCCTTGGACTGCAAGGAGATCCAACCAGTCCATCCTAAAGGAGATCAGTCCTGGGTGTTCATTGGAAGGACTGATGTTGAAGCTGAAACTCCAATACTTTGGCCACCTGATGCAAAGAGCTGACTCATTGGAAAAGACCCTGATGCTGGGAAAGATTGAGGGCAGGAGGAGAAAGGGACGACAGAGGATGTGATGATTGGATGGCATCACTGACTCAATGGACATGGGTTTGAGTGGACTCTGGGAGTTGGTGATGGACAGGGAGGCCTGGCATGCTGCAGTTCATGGGGTCGCAGAGTCAGACACAACTGAGCGACTGAACTGAACTGAACTTAATAAATTAATAGCAATGCTATCCTCTGTTTCAGTGACCATAGGTAAAGTAATTAATTTATCTCTGCTTCAGATTTCTCATAAATAAGATAGGGGTAATAATAGGTACTTTATATTTTTGTCATGGCAATTGAGTCAGTATATGTTGAGTATTCAGAAGGCTTCTAGGAAAGTAAATTAAATATTTGCTATTATTTTTAAAGAGTAATAATAGCAGAATCACTTGTTTTGTTTGATGTATGTAAGCCAATTGATCTTTTCTCCTGAAGAACTAGTGTAAGACCAAGTTCTTGATACTGTCTTATTTTAAAACATAATTGAAAATGCATGGCCATTTTATGATTCTGTAAATGTAATAAATTTTTGCTTATAGTAACTGCACATATAAAAGGTAACTCTTTTAAATCAAGTTAGTATGTCATGTTGGCCTGGTTATGACTATTCAACCATGATGTGTTTCATCAATGCTCATCCATTTTTAGTCCATTTCACACATCTAAATTAGCTATTATGCAATAAGATTATAAGGCAGGCTTTAACTTTTAAAAGACAAGAGAAGCCTGATAAATAGCAGGTACATTAGACCTTGTCCTAATCCTAAATTAGTATTGCTAATGTCTCATTAATTATAATACTTTTCTTACTCATGCTTGGTGTTTTCTGTGTTTCTAATGCTCCATTTAGGCAAGAAGTTACTAACTTCCTTAAGCAAAGGATCAGGGTATGCTACAAGACCAACAGTCTTATAAGGGCTCTCTTAACATTTAGGAGTGGCAGTTCTAGAATAAAATATATAGAATAGAGATATGATTATTTTCCTGTATTCCAATGATGCCGGTACTTAATTATGCACTGTTTCTATCTGGTATTTTCAGTGTTGCATATGTATATTTTTTCATGATGTTTTGGGCTCATTATATGTAAGGATTGTATCTTGTGTATTATCCCTCTGAGTTGCCATCTCAAAGCAGATGACTTATCAGTAGATACTTAATAAAAGTTTGTTAAATTTAATTTATGAATGTATACATGGTGGATAAGATATCTAGGTATCATATTAGTGAAATGTATACAAAGGCATGACATGATAATTTACAGAGTCAAGATTGCGAGTGGCTTTTTCTTTTTTAAATTAACCTAGCAAGCCACCTAACTCAGCACAATCCTGTAACTTCTGTGTTGCTAAATATGATGGATAATTTCCAGTCTCATCTTAGTTAAGTATCAGTAGTATTCAGAACACTTAATAACTCCCTTTATTTCTGACACTTTTTTTTTTTTTTAATGCAGTGAACTAAATCACATCTCTGGAATTTCCATATCAGTTTCAGGCACCACCATTCACTATTACCCTTTGCCTGTTTACTGAGTTCTTTCATTGAGATTTTTTTATCCTCCTTGACTTCTTGTATTCCTACTCTGTAAATGCTATTTCTGGCTCACAAATCCATATATATATATGGATTCTTGAGAGTCCCTTGGACTGCAAGGAGATCCAACCAGTCCATTCTGAAGGAGATCAGCCCTGGGATTTCTTTGGAAGGAATGATGCTAAAGCTGAAACTCCAGTAGTTTGGCCACGTCATGTGAAGGGTTGACTCGTTGGAAAAGACTCTGATGCTGGGAGGGATTGGGGGCAGGAGAAGAAGGGGCAACAGAGGATGAGATGGCTGGATGGCATCACTGACTCAATGGATGTGAATCTAAGTGAATTCTGGGAGTTGGTGATGCACAGGGAGGCCTGGCATGCTGCGATTCACAAGGTCGCAAAGAGTCGGACACGACTGAGCGACTGAACTGAACTGATATGGACTTCGTTCCAAACTCATATTTAGCTATCTCCTCACATCTTGACTTGGGTGTCTTGTAGTCTTCAAGGGAACCTTTCATGCAAACATGGGACTGATAAAGGACAGAAATGGTATGGACCTAACAGAAGCAGACGATAAGAAGAGGTGGCGAGAATACACAGAAGAACTGTACAAAAAAATATCTTCACGACCCAGATAATCATGATGGTGTGATTACTCACCTAGAGCCAGACATCCTGGAATGTGAAGTCAAGTGGGCCTTAGAAAGCATCACTACAAACAAAGCTAGTGGAGGTGATGGAATTCCAGTTGAGCTATTTCAAATCCTTAAAGATGATGCTGTGAAAGTGCTGCACTCTATATGCCAGCAAATTTGGAAAACTCAGCAGTGGCCACAGGACTGGAAAAGGTCAGTTTTCATTTCAATTTCAAAGAAAAGTAATGCCAAAGAATGCTCAAACTACCACACAGTTGCAATCATCTCACACGCTAGTCAAGTAATGCTCAAAATTCTCGAAGCCAGGCGTCAGCAGTACATGAACCATGAACTTCCAGGTGCTCAAGCTGGTTTTAGAAAAGGCAGAGGAACCAGAGATCAACTTGCCAATATCTGCTGGATCATGGAAAAAGCAAGAGAGTTCCAGAAAAACATCTATTTCTGCTTTATTGACTATGCCAAAGCCTTTGACTGTGTGGATCACAATAAAATGTGGACAATTCTGAAAGAGATGGGAATACCAGACCACCTGCTTGCCTCTTGAGAATAATCTGTGCAGGTCAAGAAGCAACAGTTAGAACTGGACATGGAACAACAGACTGGTTCCAAATAGGAAAAGGAGTACATCAAGGCTGTATATTGTCACCCTGCTTATTTAACTTCTATGTAGAGTACATCATGTGAAACACCGGCTTGGAAGAAGCACAAGCTGGAATCAAAATGGCCGGGAGAAATAGCAATAACCTCAGATATGTAGATGACACCACCCTTATGGCAGAAAGTGAAGAGGATCTAAAGAGTCTCTTGATGAAAGTGAACGGGGAAAGCGAAAAAGTTGGCTTAAAGCTCAACATTCAGAAAACTAAAATCATGGCATCTGGTTCCATCACTTCATAGGAAATAGATGGGGAAACAGTGGAAACAGTGTCAGACTGTTTTGGGGGGAGCTCCAAAATCACTGCAGATGGTGACTGCAGCCATGAAATTAAAAGATGCTTACTCTTTGGAAGGGAAGTTACGACCAACCTAGATAACATATTAAAAAGCAGAGACGTTACTTTGCCAACAAAGTTCCATCTAGTCAAGGCTGTGGTTTTTCCTTTGGTCATGTATGGATGTGAGAGTTGAATTGTGAGGAAGGCTGAATGCCGAAGAATTGATGCTTTTGAACTGTGGTGTTGGAGAAGACTCTTGAGAGTCCCTTGGACTGCAAGGAGATCCAACCAGTCCATTCTAAAGGAAATCAGTCCTGGGTGTTCATTGGAAGGACTGATGCTGACACTTAAACTCCAATACTTTGGCCACCTCATGCAAAGGGTTGACTCTTTGGAAAAGNCGAAGAATTGATGCTTTTGAACTGTGGTGTTGGAGAAGACTCTTGAGAGTCCCTTGGACTGCAAGGAGATCCAAGCAGTCCATTCTAAAGGAAATCAGTCCTGGGTGTTCATTGGAAGGACTGATGCTGACACTTAAACTCCAATACTTTGGCCACCTCATGCAAAGGGTTGACTCTTTGGAAAAGACTCTGATGGTGGGATGCATTGTGGCAGGAGGAGAAGGGGACAACAGAGGATGAGATGGCTGGATGGCATCACCGACTCGATGGACATGAGTTTGAGTAAACTCCGGGAGTTGGTGTTGGACAGAGAGGCCTGGGGTGCGGCGATTCATGGGGTTGCAAAGAATCGGACATGACTGAGCAACTGAACTGATAGTCTTCTCAAGTTAACATTTTCAAAAAGATGAAAAGTAAAAAAAAAAAACAAAAAAAAAACCCTCTCTTTCACATCTATTCTAACTGCTAATCTTCCCATATCAATAAATGAGATTTCCATTATGCCAAACTGTAAAGGAGTTCAAGGTTACGAATAAATATAAAAGCAAAAAATAATAGCAAATATAGAGAGCAAAATGTAGAGATCACTTTCTAATCCTCTGCTTAAATTTCAAGTACCACCAGACATTCATGTATTCATCATAAATATTTTAAGTTCTCTATACCAGTTTATTTCTTTGTGAATATATCAATACATGTGCCCATTTTCGATGTGAAAATAGAAAGGTTAACTTAGATTTCCATGTATTGTATAGGCTTGGCAATGTATTCTATTCTGTACAGTATATTCTATTCTGTATTCTGTTGTCTATATAATATCATCTCTTTCTAAAGTATGTATTAATTGGTATAGTATTCACCATCTCCTTTCTCAATGCATAATCCAAATGTTTAATCCCTCACCTAGGAAACTGTACAAATCTTTTTTCTGGTCCTCTACCTTGTTCCCTGCCAGTCTTTCATCCTTAAAACAGCAAGTGAGGGAATTCATTGATGATCCAGTGTTTAGGACTTGGTGCTCTCATTGTCAAGGTCCTGAATTTGATCCCTGGTTGGGGAACTAAATTCCTACAAGTCACGTGGTATGGACAAAATAAATACACATAATATAAAACAGCAAAAGGAACCTCTCAATTTTTATAATCTAGCATATTTCAAAGAGTGTATAAGAATTTAAATTAATAGTAGTTCCAAACTTATAATATGTATACATAAACAGAACCTTGCATAATAGACACTTTTTATAAATTTGGAGTTTATTCTAGGAATTTAATTAGTATAATTCTTGCAGACCTGGTGTACTCTGAATAACTTCATTAGTATGAAAGGCCAAAAAAATTAATTTCATTTTACATGTAATTAAAGTAAGCCATGATGGGTATTGAATAAAGCTTATGATTCCAGATGTGAGCTTTTCATAACAATAATTTTTTCAATACTGATTAATTCCCGTCATTAGGATCTATTTGTTGGTTGATTAAAATTTATTCTTTGTTTTTTGGGAAAATCAAAGATAACAGCTTCATTTTTGCTTTTTTTTGAATTTTAAAATATTTTAAAATTTTGATTTTATATATGGAGTAAATGTTTGCTGCTGCTGCTGCTAAGTCGTTTCAGTTGTGTCCAACTCTGTGTGACCCCAGAGATGGCAGCCCACCAGGCTCTCCTGTCCCTGGGATTCTCCAGGCAGGAACACTGGAGTGGGTTGCCATTTCCTTCTCCAATGAAATAAATGTTTATGGATATACAATTTGATCAGTACCTCATGCTATAAAAGAATGTGATTAATAGATCACTCACCATGTGGATAAATTCATTCTGGTTCTTCTGTGTTCATTCACGTGTTTATCCATGAACAGTTCCTGAGTGTCAGTCTGTTTTCTATATCAGTACTTGTGATGCCCATCTGCCTGGACAGTTTCTGTTCTCAAGAAGCTTATAGTTGAGTATGTCATAGTTGATTTGGGAAGGCTGACATAAATAGTTACAGAAAAATGTAATGAGTTTCTTAAAAGATTTATGTAAAAGGCTTTGCTGAAATTTAGGACAACAATACAATCTGCCAAGTTTACAGAGAGGAGAAGCAAGTACTAGGAGATTATGATACCTAGCATTGGTAGCTGCCCATTCCAGGGAGTATGTTCAAAAACACCGAAATGTGAAACTGTGTGGTGGTAGCCAGAGTTAAAATACAGCAGTAGAGCTGGCTCCCTGTAACTGTTGAGGCTCTAGTGGTAAGTTTTAAAGATGAGAAAATTAACATGTCGACCCTGAAATGCAGGGTCGATACAAAGTCATTGAATGTATGAAAGACTGAAAAATGCTTTAGAGTTTGTAATATTTGACATTGAAGAAAGAGGTCTTGCCTAGAGACAAACATTTGAAACTGGTCAGCTGATAGGTAAGAGAGAAAATTTGGGATTGCCTGAAATTCTAGGAACCTTGAACTTTATATGCACTTTATATGCCTTTGAAAGTGAAAGTGAAGTTGCTCAGTCGTGTCCGACTCTTTGGGACCCCATGGACTGTAGCCTACCAGGCTCCTCCCTCCATGGGATTTTCCAGGCAAGAGTACTAGAGTGGGTTGCCGTTTCCTTCTCCAGGGGATCTTCCCAACCCAGAGATCGAACCCGGGTCTCCCTCATTCCAGGTAGATGCTTTAACCTCTGAGCCACCAGGGAAGCCACCAGGAACCTTGAATTTTATATGCCTTTAGCACTTACCAAACTTGTTTCTTTGGATCAGTTCATTTCAGTCATGTACCACTCTTTGCGACCCCATGAATCACAGCATGCCAGGCCTCCCAGTCCATCACCAACTCCTCAGAACTAATTGAATTACTTGATGTATACAGATAGAAATCCATGAACAAAGTTCTCCACAAGCAAACCTCCCTTTCAGTACAAGTGTCTCCTTCTACATAATACAAGTATCTCCTTCTACAAAAGTTACACTTCAGACAGACTTTCTCCATACTTAGTTCATCCTCTTATTTCTGCTTACAATTTTCTTTGTCCTCCTCCCTCTCTTTCCAACACTTGCCCTCACTTCATGCTCCAGATCATATCCTATTCTTCACTGGACATCAGTGACATTTTTCTCTGAATTCTTTTGAAACTCATCCACACTTAGAAGTTAATCCAAATGAATTGTTAACATTATTAACAAATCTCCATAATTGACTTCTCAGCCCTGTGTACCTTGTTTTTCCTAGCTACCTGGAAAACTCCACTAGGGCTGGCTGCACATTTTTTTTTGTTCTTGGAGTTCCTCATACTTAGTGTTGTGTCTGTCAAAATACAGCATTTCTTGAAGCATTTTGTGATGGAATGATAAGGCAAATGTGCCCTCAGTGAAGTGATGAATATGAATATGACACAGTGGAAAGAAGCTATGAATATTTTAATACACTTTTTAGGAATTTGCATGCTAAAATGCCTGCAAACCTATAAAACTGTCTGTAGGTATTCAAGTCACTCTATCACTCTCTTTCACATTAACCTATTTCAGTTCCTTCAAAGTACTAAGTATCAGGAGTGAAATTATTACTTTACATATTTAGTTGTATTTCTGTCTAGGTGATACATAGACTAGGCTCCATAGGACACTTGTCTGTCTTCACTACTGTGTTTCCAGCATAAGCATAGTACCTGCAACTTAGTCAGTATTATATTAATTAATTAATCAATTAACCAAGTAAAAATATATAATTTTAATACTCTAAGGTGAGGCCTACGGATGAAATGATGTGCTTGTGCTCAGTGGCTAAGTCTTGCCTGGCTATTCTACGACCCCATGCACTGTGGCCCACCAGGCTCCCTTGTCCATAGAATTTCCCAGGCATGAGTACTGGAGTGGGTTACCATTTCCTTCTACAGGGGATCGTCCCTACCCAGGAACTGAACCCTGCATTGCAGGTGGATTCTTTACCACACAGTCACCCAGGAATCGCTTCTCCAAAAATGATATTGAATACGAAATTTAAGGTATTTGTGAAAACATCATTATGTTGTAATAATCTCCTCAATTTAATCTTCTTAATTCAGACTTCATTTGATAAAGAAGTTTCTCTGTAAGTCTTTCTGAGATGTATTAACTTTCCATTCACTGTACTTTGAAATTATTGAAAGAGTAGAACAGACCCTTGGATGTTAACAGACAGTATTTGATAATAGCAACTTTTTCTCAGCTTACACTTTTGTCTCAGCTTACACAAGATTTGATCTCAAATAATTCTTGAGAGTGACCCCCTTATAAATAAAAGGTGACATTTTTCTTGTAAGAAAATGTATAAATATATTGGCTGAGGTTCTTTTTTTAAATTTTAAACAAATTCTTTTTTATCTTAAAAAGATGACCCTTAGAAAGATGCATTTCAAAAAAATATGCTACTTTTTCTTTTTCTTCCTATACTCATTCTATACCTCCACTCCCTTTTTATCCATTTTGATACCTGTTTTACACATGCACATATACATGAATATCAAATAGACTGAACATGTATGCATGTCATATGCAATAAATATCATTGTATTAGTTGTTTCCATCAATTATATATCTGTCCTATCTTTCTTGTAATATAAAGTTTATGGTTCTTAAATTTAGAATATTTTTTTCACACTTCATATGGAAACTGACAAAGTTTAGAAGAAGCACTTAGTAATTGGGCTGCTCAAGTCATGTAACAGGTGATTCAAATCCTATTTATAAAACACCATCTGTTGTCTCAAGGGACTTCTCAGATGTATTAGCCATGTCAGTAGATTTCTTAAAGTTTGTCAGTGGCTTTTCTTAAGAGAGCATGAGGCAGATGATTTCGTAAGAGGGTAACATCTGCAGATGGCAGAAGTTGATTTGCTATTTGAAAATTTGAAATAGAAATACATATAATGTATCATAATGTGTTGTTGACCTAAGATGTCCAACTCAGTTTTCCTATCATGGTTTGTATTGTGCTAAGTGTCCTGCACCAGACCACCTGACCTGCCTTTTCAGAAATCTTTTTTTCTTTTTTTTTTTAAATTTATTTATTTTAGTTGGAGGCTAATTACTTTACAATATTGTAGTGGTTTTGCCATACATTGACATGAATCAGCCATGGGTGTACATGTGTTCCCCAGCCTGAATCCCCCTTCCACCTCCCTCCCCATCCCATCCTTCTGGGTCATCCCAGTGAACCAGCCCGGAGCACCCTGTCTAATGCATCAAACCTGGACTGGCCATCTGTTTCATATATAATCATATACATATTTCAATGCTATTCTCTCAGATCATCCCACCCTTGCCTTCTCCCATAGAGTCCAAAAGACTGTTCGATACATCTGTGTCTTTTTTGCTGTCTCACATATAGGGTTATCATTACCATCTTTCTAAATTTCATATATATATGTTAGTATACTATATTGGTGTTTTTCTTTCTGGCTTACTTCACTCTGTGTAATAGGCTCCAATTTCATCCACCTCATTAGAACTGATTCAAATGTATTCTTTTTAATGGCTGAGTAATACTCCGTTGTGTATATGTACCAAAGCTTTCTTATCCATTCGTCTGATGATGGACATCTAGGTTGCTTCCATGTCCTGGCTATTGTATTGGGTTACACGTGTATTGGGGTACATGTGTCTCTTTCAATTCTGGTTTCCTAACTGTGTATACCCAGCAGTGGGATTGCTGGGTCATATGGCAGTTCTAGTTCCAGTTTTTTAAGGAATCTCCACTGTTCTCCATAGTGGCTGTAAGAGTTTGTATTCCCACTAACAGTGTAAGAGAGTTCTCTTTTCTCCACACCCTTTCCAACATTTATTGTTTGTAGATTTTTGGATAGCAGCCATTCTGACCAGCATGAGATGTTACCTCATTGTGGATTTGATTTGCATTTCTCTGATAATGAGTGATGTTGAGCATCTTTAATGTGTTTGTTAGCCATCTGTATGTCTTCTTTGGAGAACTGTCTGTTTAGTTCTTTGGCCTGTTTTTTGATTGGGTCATTTATTTTTCTGGAATTGATCTTCAGGAGTTGCTTGTATATTTTTGAGATTAAATCTTTGTCAGTTGCTTCATTTGCTATTATTTTCTCCCATTCTGAAGGCTGTGTTTTCACTTTGCTTATAGTTTCCTTTTTGTGCAAAAGCTTTCAAGTTTAATTAGGTCCCATTTGTTTATTTTTGCTTTTATTTCCATTACTTTGGGAGGTAGGTCATAGAGGATCCTGCTGTGATTTATGCTGGAGAGTGCTTTGCCTATGTTTTCCTCTAGGAGTTTTATAGTTTCTGGTCTTACGTTTAGATCTTTAATCCATCTTGAGTTTATTTTTGTGTATGGTGTTAGAAAGTGTTCTAGCTTCATTCTTTTACAAGTGGCTGACCAGTTTTCCCAGCATCACTTGTTAAAGAGATTGTCTTTTATCCATTGTATATTCTTGCCTCCTTTGTCAAGATAAGGTGTCCATGGTGAAGGTGAAGTTGCTCAGTCGTGTCCAGCTCTTTGCGACCCCGTGGACTGTAGCCTACCAGGCTCCTCCGTTCATGGGATTCTCCAGGCAAGAATACTGGAGTGGGTTGCCATTTCCTTCTCCAGGGGATCTTCGCAACCCAGGGATTGAACCCAGGTCTCCCTCATTGGAGGCAGCCACTTTAACCTCTGAGCCACCAGGGAAGCGGAATGGTCTGATCCCTGGCACAGAGAAAAGAAAGGACAGAAGAACCCCCACCGGCTTGTGTAACAGCTACTGGGACTCAGCAGATGGTGCCTTTAGGACATGCTGAGGAGTAGCCTTTCCAGAGTCCCTCAGTTGTGCCTCCTGCCGCCCGCCTGTTTGGAGGAGGTTCGAGGAAACAAGAAACGAGAGATTGTAAAGGAATTAAGATTTCATTAGGCATGTTCCTCCAGCGAGGACCTCTTACCTTAACCAGAGGTCTTCTGGGATCTGAGGTATCCATAGGTGTGTGGATTTTTCTCTGGGCTTTCTATTTTGTTCCATTCGTATATATTTCTGTCTTTGTGCCAGTACCATACTGTCTTGATGACTGTAGCTTTGTAGTAGAGCTTGAAGTCAGGCAGGTTGATTCCTCCTGTTTCATTCTTCTTTCTCAAGATTGTATGCAGGTAAGGAAGCAACAGTTAGAACTAGACATGGAACAACAGACTGGTTCCAAATAGGGAAAGAAGTACGTCAAGGCTGTATGTTGTCATCCTACTTATTTAACTTATATGCAGAGTATGTCATGAGAAACACTGAGCTGAATGAAGCACAAGCTGGAATCAAGATTGCTAGAAGAAATATCAATAACCTCAGATATGCAGATAACACCACCCTTATGGCAGAAAGTGAAGAAGGACTAAAGAATCTCTTGATGAAAGTGAAAGAGGAGAGTGAAAAAGTTGGTGTAAAACTTGATATTCAGAAAACGAAAATCATGGCATCTGGTCGCATCACTTCATGGCAAATAGATGGGGAAACTGTGATGAAGGGAAGTGGATAATGAACTGGAAGGGATATTTTTGGCACTCCAAAATCACTGCCGATGGTGACTGCAGCCATGAAATTAAAAGACACTTGCTCCTTGGCAGGAAAGTTATGAACAAACTAGACAGCATATTAAAAAGCAGAGACAATACTTTGCCAACAAAGGTCCATCTATCAAGCGTATGGTTTTTCTAGTAGTCATGTATGGATGTGAGAGTTTGACTGTAAAGAAAGCTGAGCACCAAAGAATTGATGCTTTTGAACTATGGTGTTGGAGAAGACTCTTGAGAGTCCTTTGGACTTCAAGGAGATCCAACCAGTCCATCCTAAAGGATATTGGTCTTGATTATTCATGGGAAGGACTGATGCTGAAGCTGAAACTCCAATACTTTGGCCACCTGATGTGAAGAACTGACTCATTTGAAAAGACCCTGATCTTCGGAAAGATTAAAGAGGGTAGGAGAAGGGGATGACAGAGGATGAGATGGTTGGATAGCATCACCGACTCAGTGGACATGACTTTGAGTAAACTGTGGGAGCTGGTGATGGACAGGGAGGCCTGAGGTGCTGCAGTCTATGGGGTCTCAATGAGTCAGACATGACTGAGCTACTGAACTGAACTGAATTGAACTGAGTGACTGAACTGAACTGAACTGAAGTTGTCCTGATTCTCATTGTTCCTTCCTTTCCTCTTTTTGTCCCTGACGGTAAGCGATGTGATAATGATTATTATAACAATATAGCAACAACAGCAAAAAGTAATGATCAAATTGTGTTGAAAACTATAGTCCTAATATGTAATAGGTCATGTGGTATTTAATTTAAATATTGTGACAACTGATCATCATTACATTTTAAGAGTTATGTTAAATTATTTATGCAGTGTTTGTATGTTCAGTCACTAAGTTGTATCTGACTCTTTGCGACCCCATGGTCTGTAGCCCACCTGGCTCCTCTGTTGATGGGATTTTTCCAGGCAAGATTACTGCAGTGGGTTGCCATTTCCTCCTTCAAGAGATCTTCCTGACCCAGGGATTGAGCTCTCGTGTCCTGCATCTCCTGAATTGGAAGGCTGATTCTTTAAAACTGAGGCATCTGAGAAACCCATTTGTCCTGTGTTGTGCAACTAATAAATATCAGAACCAGTGTCTGAGTTCAGTTCTCTTTGAGAGCCTAAACAGTGACTCTCTAAACTTTATTTTTTCTAGTTATTCCTCTTCTTTTTGTACTTTATATTTCCTGCCAAACTAATTCATTCTTGCATCATCAATTTTCATGTCTTTGTAGATAATTCTTAAATTGATACCTATAACCCCATTCTTCTCTTTCTTCTGATATTTGTGTCTCCTAGACACAATGCCTCTGCCTGAAAATACTCTAGAAATATCACAATCTTTCTACAGTATTTAAAATTAATTCTTCTTGGTTAAATCATCCTTATCCTCTTAAATACCCTCATTCATGGCATTGTCTTTTGTCTCTGTTCTCTCTTTTAGCTGTTATCTACAAACAGGAGGCACACAGTGTTGATTTTTATCTTGTTCCCTAGTTTCTTTCATTGTTCTTCAGATATATAGCATTCTTTTAAATATTATTGCTATTCAGCATGTTCTAAAGCTACAAATAAGCCTGCAAATTAAGTCTATGTGTCACTGCTGAATAATCTTTCTGAAATATTGAAAAAAATTCTCTTTATGCACTTAACAGTCTTCATTGCCTACACATTTTCAAAAATAGAGAGGGCATGCTTGCCGTATTTCCATTTTGGTATTTACTATCTTATGTAATTGTAAGCCAACACATTGGTTACATCCAGAAATCTCCTTCACAATTCATAAACTGAAGCTGGACAACTTTTCATTACTTATCAATGTGTCCAAGTCCTTGTGCATGACTCTTTCATCTTCCTGAATGTCCTACCCTCCCCACCCTCTGCCTTTCTGAATTCTACCCTTTATCCATTCTATTTAGGTAACTTTTCCAATGAGAAGTAATCTCTCCCATGAACAAATTGACCATGGCTGGCTGAACTTTCTTCTATCTGTTCTAGATGTTTAATGAATGTCTATTGTGTTGAATAGGCTTCATGTAAATTTTAAGTTTGGCTATTAATATATAGATAATTTTATAGCTCTAAGTTCACATATAATACTGTTTTTGCTGCCATCATATTAATTCTGATTTTGAGCATATTGTTTGAATATGATTTCATTTTTTACTACATGAATATAGTTTGAGATGATGTTCATGAAACTCTTGTTTAAAATCTGAGAATATTTTTTACTATTCATTGAAAATTTGGAAGAGTAGTTTCAGCTAAAGGAATAATTTGATTGCAGTGAGCAAATAGTTTTCTTCATCAAAACTACTAATATTTTATTTTAGTATTTATAAAAAGTATTCAGTTCAGTTCAGTTCAGTCACTCAGTCATGCTCAACTCTTTGCGACCCCATGAATCACAGCACGCCAGGCCTCCCTGTCCATCACCAACTCCCGGAGTTCACTCAGACCCACGTCCATCGAGTCCGTGATGCCATCCAGCCATCTCATGCTCTGTCATACCCTTCTCCTCCTGCCCCCAATCCCTCCCAGCATCAGACTCTTTTCCAATGAGTCAACTCTTCACATGAGGTGGCCAAATTACTGGAGTTTCAGCTTTAGCATCATTCCTTCCAAAGAAATCCCAGGGCTGATCTCCTTCAGAATGGACTGGTTGGATCTCCTTGCAGTTCAAGGGACTCTCAAGAGTCTTCTCCAACACCACAGTTCAAAAGCATCAATTCTTCGGCGCTCAGCCTTCACTAAACTGTAAAACATACTAATTCAATTTTTTTGAGCTTGAGAAAATATTTAGAGCACTTAGTAGGTGCAGTGTTCTGAATGTCAGGAAGATGAAAAAGAAACCCAGTCTGTACTTAAAATAGAACTCAAATTATTAACAAAAATCATTTGATAATAACTATAATACTATTTCAAATAAAGTATTTGAGAAACATTTAATAGATACAGTAGCTTATTTCACAGAAAGAGTTATAGCTGAGTTGAACCTTGAAGCATAAACCTGAGTAGAGGAAAGACATTGCAAGTAAAAACTGTTAGTCGTTCAGTCATATCTGATTCTGTGACCCTGTGGACTGTAGCCCACCAGGCTCCTATGTCTTTGGGATTTCCCAGGCAAGAATACTAGAGTGGTTAGCTGTTCCCTTTTACAGGGCATCTTCCTGACCCAGGGATGGAATGCTGGTCTCCTGCAATGCAGGTGGATTCTCTGCCATCTGAACTAGCAGGGAAGCCCTATATATGATAGAAGCCCTAGTTCTATCATTACAAATAGAGTAGAGTGTATACAACAGTTTTGGAGGGATGACTAGTGTGTTTTGCTAGAGAAAAAGTAAGTTGAGCTGATGAGGTAGAGTATTAGATATGTGTGAAAAAATGACAAGAGGTTAGGCGTAAAAGTAGGCTGGAATAGGTCAGAGAAAACCAGGCTCCTCTGTCCATGGAATTCTCTTAGGCAGGAAACTAGAGTGAGTTGCTGTTTCCTTCTCCAGGGGATCTTCCCAACCCAGATATCAAACTTGTGTCTCTCACGTCTCCTAATTGGCAGGTAAGTTCTTTACCACTAGTGCCACCTGGGAAGCCACAAAGAAAGCCATTAGCTCCTTATAAGCAGAGACAACACAGTCCTAGCATTATAAATGCTGGATTTGAGAGAGAGAACTGGTCAGAGAGATCATTTAGGAACCACTTCCAATAATTTTGCTGAGAATATCATGCTTAGACTGGAATTTAGAACAACAATGGGATGAGAAGTGTGGAAAGTCAAAGAAAATAGTACTTCATCGAGTAAGCATTTAAAGGAGAGAGTTAGGTTTCATCTTGAACTCTGGCTGGGTCATAATAATACTGCCTACTTAATAGAGAAAGCAGGGGAGTTTAGGAGGAGAAACAATCATAATGAATTTGTCTCGAGTTTATTAAATACTTAAGTGTATATGTAGGTTCCTTGAAGTCAAAACATGCTTCTGCATCTTAATCAGTTCAGTCATTCAGTCGTGTCTGACTCTTTGTGACCCCATGGACTGCAGCACGCCAGGCTTCCTTGTCCATCATCAACTCCCAGAGCTTACTCAAACTGATGGCCATTGAGTTGGTGATGCCATCCAACCATCTCATCCTCTGTCATCCCCCTCTCCTCCCACCTTCAATCTTTCCCAGTATCAAGGTCTTTTCACATGAGTCAGTTCTTCCCATCAGGTGGTTAAAGTATTAGAGCTTCAGCTTCAGCATTAGTCCTTCCAATGAATATTCAGGAGTATTCAAGACTCAGTTTTCTCCACAGTCAGTCTTTCCCATCAGGAAGCTTCCATAAACCTCTCATCCTTATCCATCAGAGAGCAGACAGAAGGAAAACCAAAATCACAGAAAAGTAATCAAACTGATCACATGGACCACAGCCTTGTCTAATTCAATGAAACCATTAGCCATTCTGTGTAGGGCCACTCAAGACAGACGGGTCATGGTGGAGAGTTCTGACAAAACATGGTCCACTGGAGAAGGGAATGGCAAACCACTTCAATATTTTTGCCTTGAGAACCCCATGAACAGTATGAAAAGGCAAAAAGATAGGACACTGAAAGATGAACTCCCCAGGTCAGTAGATGTCCAATATGGTGCTGGAGATCAGTGGAGAAATAATTTCAGAAAGAATGAAGAGCTAGAGCCAAAGCAAAATAAATAAATAAATAAACCACCCAGCTGTGGATGTGACTGGTGATGGAAGTAAAGTCTGATGCTGTAAGAGCAATATTGCATAGGAACCTGGAATGTTAGGTCCATGAATCAAGGCAAATTGAAAGTGATCAAGCAGAGATGGCAAGAGTGAACATCGATATTTTAGGAATCAGCAAACTAAAATGGACTGGAATGAGTGAATTTAACTCAGATGACTATTGAGTAGTAGTGACTACTACAACTGTGAGTAAGACTTCCTTAGAAGAAATGGAGTAGCCCTCATAGTCAACAAAAGAGTCTAAAATGCAGTACTTGGATGCAGTCTCAAAAATGACAGAATGATCTCTGTTTCCAAGGCAAACCATTCAATATCACAATAATCCAAGTCTATGCCCCAACCAGTAATGCTGAAGAAGCTAAAGTTGAACGATTCTATGAAGACTTATAAGACCTTCTAGAAATAGCACACAAAGCAGATGTCATTTTCATTGTAGGGGACTGGAATGCAAAAGTAGGAAGTAAGAGATACCTGGAGTAACAGGCACATTTGGCCTTGGAGTACAGAATGAAGCAGGGCAAAGGTTTACAGAGTTTTGCCAAGAGAACGCACTGGTCATAGCAAACACCCTCTTGCAACAACACAATAAGGAAAGACTCTGCACTTGGACATGAACATATGGTCAATACCGATATCAGATTGATTATATTCTTTGTGGCTGAAGATGGAGAAGCTCTATGTCAGTTGGTTCAGCCGCTCAGTCGTGTCCGACTCTTTGCGACCTCATGAACCACAGCATGCTAGACTTCCCTGTCCATCACCAACTCCCGGAGTCCACCCAAACCAATGTCCATCGAATCAGTGATGCCATCCAACTATCTCATCCTGCATCATCCCCTTCTCCTCCTGCCCTCAATCTTCCCAGCATCAGGGTCTTTTCAAATGAGTCAGCACTTCACATCAGGTGGCCACAGTATTGGAGTTTCAGCTTCAGCATCAATCCTTCCAATGAACACCCAGGACTGATTTCCTTTAGGATGGACTGGTTGGATCTCCTTGCAGTCCAAGGGACTCACAAGAGTCTTCTCTAACACCACAGTTCAAAAGCATCAGTTCTTCGGTGCTCAGCTTTCTTTATCATCCAACTCTCACATCCTTACATGACTACTGGAAAAACCATAGCCTTGACTAGACAGACCTTTGTTGGCAAAGTAATGTCTCTGCTTTTTAATATGCTGTCTAGGTTGCTCATAACTTTTCTTCCAAGGAGTAAGCATCTTTTAATTTCATGGCTGCAGTCACCATCTGCAGTGATTTTGGAGCCCAGAAAAATAAAGTCAGCCACCGTTTCCACTGTTTCCCCATCTATTTCCCATGATGTGATAGGACTGGATGCCATGATCTTCGTTTTCTGAATGTTGAGCTTTAAGCCAACTTTTTCACTCTCCTCTTTCACTTTCATCAAGAGGCTATTTAGTTTTTCACTTTCTGCCAAATGGGTGGTGTCATCTGCATATCTGAGGTTATTGATATTTCTCCAGGCAATCGTGATTCCATCTTGTGCTTGCTCCAGCCCAGCGTTTCTCATGATGTACTCTATATATAAGTTAAATAAGCAGGGTGACTATATGCAGCCTTGACGTACTCCTTTCCCTATTTGGAACCAGTCTGTTGTTCCATGTCCAGTTCTAACTGTTGCTTCCTGACCTGTATACAGGTTTCTCAAGAGGCAGCTTTTCAAGAGAAGTTCTATACAGTTAGCCAAAAAACGACTGAGAGTTGACTGTGGCTCATATCATGAACTACTAAGGCTACCCACTCCAGTATTCTGGCCTGGAGAATTCAGGATCACAAAGAGTCAGACAGGACTGAACATCTTTCAATTTCACTTTCTGCATTTTAATAATTCAAAAAATACAACATAACCATTTACTTGTTAATAGAGATTTCCATTCATAAGCTAGGAATTTTTTTTTTAATTTTAATCAGGAAAAGTAAATGTAAAATATTTTTATTCAAGGCACTTACTGATATGGGGCATTTTTCAATTTGAATTCATTTTTATCTAATGTATCTTGCACTGTGTAGCATTTTAAACAGTAGTTGAAAGACTCTAATACAAAACCATTTTGTTCTAAATCTAGCGTACCATTTCTGACCCCTTTCCTACCAAATTCAGCCAGTTATATCAATGAAATCATATAATTTTCTCAACTAAAGGCCACTTAGTTTTGTTTTATGCAAAACAGTCTGTTTACCAGCAAATGAAGTAATTTTCCAAATCCCTTGCAGCATACACAGCTACATTCTTTGCAATTACTCCATTTATTTTTAGATGTTAAATGAGGATTTACAGGAACTCATGCTCTAAAAAACATTTCAGGACTTGCTATTTAATCTTACTTAAAATTTAAGTAATTTTTTTATTTAAAACATTAGGTTCCATGTAGTTTTATGTTTAACAGGGATGTTATATATTATCACTGTTCAGTCTTTATGGTTATTATCTTATCTAAGTAATCCTTTAAAAAGCCCAGGAACTTCCCTGGCAGTCCAGTAGTTAAGACTAAGTGCTGCCAGTGCAAGAGGCATAGGGAAATGGGAACCCACATGCCATACAGCAAGATAAGAAAAAATTAAAAACTCCAAATAAACTTAGCATATAAACCAGCCAGCCTTTAATTCTGTTATTTAAAAATATTTCTTTAAATTTGAACATATTTTTGATCATGTTTTTGCACTTCATGTGATTGTGGTTTTCCTTACTTTAGACCAGAGGTGTGTGAGCCGTATACTGGGTTTGCCAAAAAGTTTGTTTGGGTTTTTCTGTAACAACTTATGGGAAAAAACTAATGAAGTTTTTGACTGATGCAGTAAAAATTTGTTCACATGTTTTGGCCCTTCCTACTCTCTGTAGTCATTGAGTAACCACCTTCAATTTTTCAATGAAAAACAGAATGAAGATAAGCCATAACTAACTTCTGAAAGCCTTTTGTTTTTGTTCAGAGTACATGTGTTTATAAGGACAGAATTTCTTATGAATAATGTGAGATTTATATGAAAACATTAATTTATTAACACTAAGTTTAGATGGATTCATTCTCAATGGATATCACTTTAAATACATTGCAGATATATCTGATTCTGATGGCTGAATCAGTGTGTGCTGTTAGATGAAAAACAATGACAGAAATTGATATTACGTAGTATTGGCAAGGGACTCCCTTATTGCTGGAATAAAAAGACATTCCTTGTTCATAATATCAGATCAGTTCTATGCATTTAATAATCATAATAATTTGGGATGGAATGACATTCCACATATGAAGGCATATTCGGATTCCTTCTCACTTGGTGTTTTTTTTAGTGTAATGTCATTAATTCTTTCAGGTGAGCAGCTTTTAGAATTACTTTGTCTCTGGTCATAGGCCTTTTATTCTTTTTTCCCAGCTTATGAATTGTTGAATCCTTAGCTTTGCCTGCTTTCCAAACTCTTGGATTGGTCTTTGGACCCCTCTAGACCCTCCCCCTCAGGCACCAAATTCAGTAAGTGACTTTTATCTTGATATCTGGGCCCAGCCTCTGATTTGAACCCACTTTGGCTCAACCTGAATTTTGTTCCCTTACTCTAGTTTGTGTATGCCTAGATCCCTGCATTCATCCCTTTTTAAATCTTCTAATAAATTACAAAGATCTTGGTCATGGCCCTAGATCTTACCTTAAGGTAATTCTTGCATACTGTATATCATGTACTTACATAGTTTAATCTCCTGTTATAGATGTTCCTTTGAGTCACTATTTCTCAGTTCACTCAATTTGCACTTTATATTTTTTATAATCCATCACTGGCATTCAACCAACACTGTGGTCTGTATTACCAGAGGCCATACTGTGGTTATAAGCTCACCATGAACTAGGTTTCATGGTTTTTTCGCCCCTCAATAATCCCTGGATTCTTAGGACAAACACTTTAGATTAGCTTTCTTGAACCTATGAGATGGGATTGACAGCTGACAAATTACTAAAATGTGGTTCTTCTATATTGAATTTCCTTTCATGTTTGTAGGTTCTGCATCTTGAAAGACAGTCTAGGCCCAGCCCAGTCTCAGTGCCAGTAGCACTGCTTGTTGGAAAAGATGTATTCTGTGTGTCCTGTCTAGGATAGTTGAAGAAAATATAGATGAGCATGAGGGAAGTCAGAGAAGATTTATATAAAAGCCAGGGCAAACTTCTTTTTATTTAAATCCCCAGAATTTTCCTCAGTGGCAGGCACAGAGCAGTGATACATATTGGTTGAAATCACTAATATTGTGTTGATATTACACATTACACAGAAGCAGGAAGCTTCTCCTGCTTCCTTCTCAGTTGTTGGCAGCCAGATGTATATTTATTTAACTGCTTTTAGGCTTAGCCTGGAACAACAACAACTACAAAATGTATTTGCTAGCAAATCGTTTGCTGTTACAAAGCTGAAAATATACCTATTAAGAAGAAGTGGACACAGGGACAATAGTAAGAGATAAAAGACTTCGGACAATAATTCTAAGCAACCTAGCTGTTTAGGATGAGATTTTCTTGAGGAATTTTGGGCAAGTGATTTACCTGCCTGTGCTTCAGTTTCATTCCTTATTTGTGGAGTGAAAATAATAAAACTGCTTTATAGATTATTGTGAGGTTTAAATGACAATTAAAAGTGCTTAAAACACCTCTCAGCATATGCATCATTTGATCAGGCTTACACCTTCTGTCCTGTGGACTTCAAATAATTAAGTTGAAATTTGATTCAAATGCACTTCATTAGCAGCTTTAAAGGGCAAAAATGGCATTGAAGATTGAGTGTTGGGAGGTTGAAAAACCCTTCATCACTTAAGTTTTTTTAAGCAGACCTAGATTCTTAACTCATCTTGATAATTATTTACTGATAAATTTATTTTTAGAATTTTTCTCGATAAATTGTTTTTAGAATTTGGAGTGATGCTCTTAGAATATGTCAGGCCAGAGAATAATGTACATGTAGAAAAAAAATAACCTATTGGTTTTCCAGTCTTTTGGAGTCTTTGACCACAGGTATTTATATATAGAGTGTATGACTTGCTAAGAATAATGGTGTTTGAAACCACCATTTCATTTACTTTGTCTTAAATGAAACAAAATGAAAAACTTTGAGAACATATAGAATAATATATACATACATATATATATATATATTCTCTCTTTCTCTCTGCTGATGTTCCATTTGATTTTTCTCATAGCAGTACAGTTTCAAAGTCAATTAACAGAATATGTAATCTCATATTTTGGACAACATTTTCGTGTGCATTGCTTTCTAATATTTGCAGGGTTGTCATGTACAATGTATAGTTTGTTTACTGTGCAAGTCAAGGAGGCAAATAAAGTCTGAATCCAGACTCTGCTTTACTTCTCAAGGCATATGCTCTAGTATGGGGGAAGTGTGCACAGATGGGGCATCTTTTTCTAATGAATTTGCAGTTACCCTATGGGCTAAGAGCAGCCCTGTATATTTGGGTTTGATATTCATCTAAGTTACAAATAACAGTAAGCAATTTCTGTTAGATAATATAATTGAATTCTGTCACAGATGTGTTATGTCCCAGAGTTATTCAATGGCAGATTTAATTATTCTACAGAAATACTTCTCCCCAAAATATGGCACATTCTTATACTCATCTTTTAACTCTGTGGGGAAAAAAAAAACCCAGAAACTCTTTTTAGACATTTTATCATTCTCCCTCTGTTAAATAGATGAAGATGGATCATGCAGTTATAATCATGATTAGAACTTAGTATTGTAGACTAAGAGTTGAATATTAAGATCAGCTTATTTTTTCTTGATTGCTTTAGGCTGATAAAATATTCAAACAAATAATATTAAAGGTCCT
>SJYT01003184.1:19-87858 GCA_006410635.1 Cephalophus harveyi
TTCTTTCTGGCTTACTTCACTCTGTATAATTGGCTCCAGTTTCATCCACCTCATTAGAACTGATTCAAATGTATTCTTTTTGATGGCTGAGTGGGAGAGGGAGAGGGCAGGATGATTTGGGAGAATGGCATTGAAACATGTGTAATATCATATAAGAAACTAATCACCAGTCTAGGTTCGATGCAGGACACAGGATGCTTGGGGCTGGTGCACTGGGATGACCCAGAGGGATGGTGGGGGAGGGAGGTGGGAGGGGGGTTCAGGAGTGGGAACTTATGTGCACCCGTGGTGGATTTGTGTTGATGTATGGCAAAACCAATACAGTATTGTAAAGTAAAATAATAATAATAATAAAATAAATAAATAAATAAAATAAAAACAAAAGAGAGGAAGAAATAAGCCCAATGGGTATAAAGTAGCATTTGAACTAGGTCTAGAAATGGGGTAGATTTCTGATAGATCAAATAGGGCATGAGTTTTTCAGGAATAGGAAGCAGTTTGGGGATTTTCTAAATAGGTGATTACACTATCTATAAAGCAAGATGTTTTTTCCCTTTCTTTTCCATCTGGTTGCCTTTTATTTCTTATTCTTGAATTTTACACTGAATAAAGCCTCCAAAACAGTGTTGGATGGAAGTGGTAAGACATATTTCATTTTATTCAGCCCTTAAAGGGAAAGCATTTAGTCTTTTGCCTGTTAAGTATGATGTTACCTGTCGCTTCTTTTCATATGCCTTGTATCAGATTGAGGAAGTTCCCTTCTACTTCTCAGTCTGCTGAGAGTTTTTCTGTTTAAATCAGGAATGGAGTATTACGTTGTCAGGTGCTTTTTCTCTATCTATTCAGAGTGGCCTACAGATTTCCTTTTTCAGTCTGTTAACATGCTGAATTACATTGGTTAAGTTTTGAATTGATTTTTTTTTTGTATTCCTAGAATAAATTCCATTTATGATGTATTATACTTTTATATATTGGTGGACTCAAATTGCTAAAACTATACTAAGATTATAATATCAGTGTGGATGAAGAATACTTGTCTTTTTTGTAGTGTCTTTGTCTGGTTTGGGTATCAGAATAATACTGGCCTTATAAAAAAAGTTAGTTGGGGATTATTCCTTCCTCTTTGATTTTATGGAAGAATATGTTATAGGATTTAGTATTATTTTTTTTCTTTAAGCATTTAGTAAAATTCATCAATAAGTCATCTAAACCTAGAGTTCTGTTTTCTTTGTAATAGTATTTTCTATCACAAATTCAACTGTTTTAGATTTGTTGGAGGAAGGTTGACTTTTGTTTTTGAGGCTTCTTTTTAAGCTTTGTTAGCTGGAACCTGGGAAATATTTAGTATAGGGCTCACCTTGCCCAATCTCTGAGGTAATACCTTCTCCCCAGTTCCCTGCGAATTATGAGTTTTTCCACTCTGGCTGAAGGGAAAACAAATTATACTCAGTCTTCTGTGTGCCCTAGGAATTATGCATGCTTATCCTTTTGGTTGAGTTTTTCCTGATTCTTGGGTAGTTTCCTCACACACATGAGCTGCTCAGCAATCAGGACCCTTGGCCTGTCTTCAGAGTCCTTTTTCTATGCAGATCTCTTCTCTGGTGCTTAGATTTGTTACCTCTAGACATCCTGACTTCCTCAGGTCCACCTCCACCTCCTCCCCTCAGTGATTTGCTGTGATCTGCTTGGCTTCACCCTCCTTATGATTCAGTCCAAAAACTCTCTCTAGGAAGTAAGCTAGGGAAAGCCTGTGACTCACTTGTTTTTCCTCCCTTCTATCAGTGATCACTGTTCTCTGCCACCTGAAATTGAATTTCTGAAAGCTGATTACAATGTGTATTTTGTCCAGATTTTTAGTTGTTTTAGGTGAGAGGGTAAGTCCAGCTCTCATTACTTTATCCAGTCTAGAATGGAAGTTCCAGTGTTTTTTCCTACTCTTAAATGTCACTTCTAAGACATTAAAAAAAATAAGGTATAATTGACATGTGACATTATATTCAGATGTAATGAAAAATTATTTTTATACGTATTTATGAAATTAAAAGATGCTTGCTTCTTGGAAGGAAAGCTATGACAAACATAAACATTGTATTAAAAAGCAGAGACATCACTTTGCCAACAAAGATCCATATAGTCAAAACTATGGTTTTTCTAGTAATGTTCGGATATGAGAGTTGGGCCATAAAGAAGGCTGAGCGCCAAGGCATTGATGCTTTTGAACTGTGGTGTTAGAGAAGACTCTTGAGAGTCCCTTGGACAGCAAAGAGATCAAGTCAGTCCATCCTAAAGGAAATCAACCCTGAATACTCATTGGAAGGACTGATGCTGAAGCTGAAGCTCCAATACTTTAGCCACCTGATGCAAAGTGCCAATTCACTGGAAAAGATCCTGAGACCGGGAAAGATTGAAGGCAAAAGGATAAAGGGACAGCAGAGGGTGAGATGGTTATACAGCATTACCAACTCAATGGATATTAATCTGAACAAGCTCCTGGAGATACTAAAGGACAAGGAAACCTGTCATGCTCCAGACCATGAGGTTGCAGAGAATCGGACATGACAATGTCTGAACAACAATGTGCATTTATTGTGAAATGATCATCACAATAAATCTAGTTAACATCTATCACCATACATAGTTATAAACTTTTTTTGTGATAAGCAATTTTAATATCAATTTACTCTCAGAAACTTTGAAGTATGCAATGCAGTATTGTTAACTATAATCACCATGTTTTTTTTTTTTCCCCTCCCCTCCCCTATAATCACCATGTTTTACATTACATCCCCATCACTCGTTCCAAGGCTTATGAACACATTTTTGTAAATACCTGACTGTGACATGATTTTGAGACTAATACGAATTCTGCACCTCTAATGCAAGTTACCTAATATTCCTAGTTTAAATCATCCTGTCTCCTTGTAAATATATGATTGAGCCAGATCAGTGATGTTAAACTCTTTAGCCCCTTCAGCAGAGGAAGTGAAATTACAGAGATTCTCTGGGAGTGATTCTCAATAAGTGGAGAGGAGATGAGTGGGAATTCCATTATCTTTACGGAATGAATAAAGCAGATTGTATACCTTGGAGAATGTCTTTTGTGGAATGTACCATTCTCTCAACCAACACTTTCTGGAGTAGATGATCCAGTTCTAGGAACACCTACTCAGCAACTTGAATATATATGGAGCTATGTTTAGGTCCGTGAGAAAAATAAATATTAGTAGGACCAGTTTCATATCCCTAAGTAGTATAGAATATATGTGATAACATAAAGCTCTATTCCTAAAAATTGTCTGATAAGTATATATCAGTTGGGATTCCATGCAATTTGTGTTTAAAATACTAGAACAGATTGCATTAATAAAGTTTCTTTCTGGATCCCAGATTTGAAAAAGCACAATAATCCGAGGAGTGCATGATATGTCACTTTGCGTTGCCAGCTAAAATCTGGAAGGGTTCCTTAGGTCTCTGGGAACTGAGAGACAATTTAATCCATGGAAAATAATCATAGTTTTTCTGTATTTTTATAGTTTGTAATCATTTTCAAGATACTTCTAAATCATAAAGTATTTTAAATATATTAAAACGATCTTTATACCTGTTTGGTGGAAATTCACAGTTAATGATATTCATTCATAATTCATTGACTCAAACACAGAACTAATTTGTCTGTATTATGCCTGTGTTCAGTCAGTCAGTCAGTTCAGTCGCTCAGTCGTGTCTGGCTCTTTGTGATCCCATGGACTACAGAACACCAGGCCTCCTAGTCCATCACCAACTCCCGGAGTTTACTCAAACTCATGTCCATTGAATCGATGATGACATCAACCATCCTCTGCTGTCCTCTGCTCCTCCCACCTTCAATCTTTTCCAGCATCATGGTCTTTTCAAATGAGTCAGTTCCTCACATCAGATGGCCAGAATATTGAAGTTTCAGCTTCAGCATTGGTCCTTCTAATGAATATTCACTGATTTCCTTTAGGATGGATTGGCTGGATCTCCCTGCTGTCCAAGGGACTCTCAAGAGTCTTCTCCAACACCACAGTTCAAAAGCATCAATTCTTCAGCGCTCAGCTTTCTTTAGTGCAACTCTTACATCCATACATGACCACAGGAAAAACCAGCTTTGACGAGACAGACCTTTGCTGACAAAGTGATGTCTCTGCTTTTTAGTGTGCAGTCTAGATTGGTCATGACTTTCCTTCCAAGGAGTAAGTGTCTTTTAATTTCATGGCTGCAGTCACCATCTGCAGTGATTTTGGAACCCCCCAAAATAAAGTCTGCCACTGTTTCCACTGTTTCCCCATTGATTTGCCTTGAAGTGATGGGACCAGATGCCATGATCTTAGTTTTCTGAATATTGAGTTTTAAGTCAACTTTTTCACTCTCCTCTTTCACTTTCCTCAAGAGGCTCTTCTTCTTCACTTTCTGCCATAAGGATGGTGTCATCTGCATATCTGAGGTTATTGATATTTCTACTGGCACTCTTGACACCAGCTTATGTTTCATCCAGCCCAGCATTTCTCATGATACACTCTGCATGTAAGTTAAATAAGCAGGGTGATAATATACAGCCTTGACCTACTCCTTTCCTGATTTAGAACCAGTCTGTTGTTCCACGTCCAGTTCTAACTGTTGCTTCCTGACCTGCATACAGGTTTCTCAAGAGGCAGGTCAGGTGGTCTGGTATTCCCATCTCTTTCAGAATTTTCCACAGTTTGTTGTGATCCACACAGTAAAAGGCTTTGGCATAGTCAATAAAGCAGAAATAGAGGTTTTTCTGGAATTCTCATGCTTTTTTGATGATCCAGGGGCTTCCCTGGTGGCTTAGAGGTTAAAGCATCTGCCTGCAATGTGGGGGACCTGGGCTCAATCCCTGGGTCAGGAAGATCCCCTGTGAAGGAAATGGCAACCCACTCCAGTATTCTTGCCTGGAGAATCCCATGGATGGAGGAGCCTGGTGGGCTACAGTCCACAGGGTCACAAAGAGTCGGACACGACTGAGTGACTTCACTTTCACTTTTGATGATCCAGCAGATGTTCACAATTTGATCTCTGGTTCCTCTGCCTTTTCTAAAACCAGCTTGAACATCAGGGAGTTCACGGTTCACGTATTGCTGAAGCCTGGCTTGCAGGATTTTGAGCATTACTTTACCAGCATGTGAGATGAGTGCAATTGTGTGGTAGTTGGAGCATTCTTTGGCATTGCCTTTCCTTGGGATTGGAATGAAAACTGACCTTTTCCAGTCCTGTGGCCACTGCTGAGCTTTCCAAATTTGCTGGCATATTGAGTGCAACACTTTCACAGCATTACCTTTTAGGATTTGAAATAGCTCAACTGGAATTCCATCACCTCCACTAGCTTTGTTCGTAGTGATGCTTCTTAAGGCCCCCTTGACTTGACACTCCAGGCTCTAGGTGTGTGATCACACCATCATGATTATCTGGGTCTTGGAGATCTTTTTTGTATAGTTCTTCTGTATATTCTTGCCACCTCTTCTTAATATCTTCTGCTTCTTTTAGGTCCTTACCGTTTCTGTCCTTTATTGTGCCCATCTTTGCATGAAAAGTTCCCTTGGTATCTCTAGTTTTCTTGAGATCTCTAGTCTTTCCCATTCTATTGTTTTCCTCTATTTCTTTGCATTGATCCCTGAGGAAGCCTTTCTTATCTCTCCTTGCTATTCGTTGGGACTCTGCATTCAAATGGGTATATCTTTCTTTTTCTCCTTTTCTTTTCACTTCTCTTCTTTTCATATCTATTTGTAAGGCCTCTTCAGACAACCATTTTGCCTTTTTGCATTTCTTTTTCTTGGGGATGGTCTTGATCACTGCCTCCTGTACAATGTCACGAACCTCCATCCATAGTTCTTCAGGCACTCTGTCTATCAGATCTAACCCCTTGAATCTATTTGTCATTTCCACTTTATAATTTTAAGGGATTTGATTTGGGTCATACCTGAATGGTCTAGTGTTTTTCCCTACTTTCTTCAATTTAAGTCTGAATTTGGCAATAATGAGTTCATGATCTGAGCATCAGTCAACTCCTGGTCTTGTTTTTGCTGACTATGGAGAGCTTCTCCATCTTTGGCTGCAAAAACTATAATCAGTCTGGTATTGACCATCTGGTGACAGCTATAATGCCTGTGTTATGTCTGTAATATTACAGGTAGATATTGACACCATTTCCCCTAGTGAACTATACAGAATAATTCAGTGATTTTCCCACTTAGTAGACTTTTTATCTTACCTACACACATCTAATACAATTAATGCATTTATGGATTAGCCATCTTAGACTGAGACAGTTGTTCCAGAAACCCCACTAATCACTAATTACTGTAGATCCTTTCTGAAAAATCATTTTCAATGTGCAGACCCAGGGGCTCCTAATCTGGTTAAAAGATTTCCAAGTGGGATATTTAGTGATTCAGCCAGTCTGTTTACATGGATTGCAATCTAACTGAGTGGCACTGAAACTTAAATCATACGTGACTAAAGAGAGACTTGTGGATTTATTCACATTTTCTGGATATGAATCAGAAGAATTGTTGCAGTGTAAGCTGGCAACAAACCAGGTTTGCAGTCTTACCCAAATGTTATTTTCCCTTGCTTTACTATACTAGTACATAAGTTGTAGTATATCCTGATACCTGTTTCATATTTTTCAGTTTTTCTTTGTAAACATGATGTCTTACCTGATATAAGAGGAGAGTTTAGCTCCTAAGGAAAGCTAAGGCTAACTTTGTTCTGTGGCCATGGGTCAAATACAGCTATAATACCTGGTACATGTTCTCTCCTACAGGCAAAAGATGAAGATTTCCTATCCTCAGCATGCATTTGAATTACTCAAAGAAGTTGTCAAGTGCAAATTTTCCATCCATGTCTCAAAAGACTGATTCAATAGGTGTGGGATTAGGTCCCTAAACTTGCATTTTTAAGAAACTTCAAATGATCCTCTGGAGAAAGGAAAGGCTACCCACTCCAGTGTTCTGGCCCGGAGAATTCCGGACATGACTTTCACTTTCACTTTTTCACTTTCAAATGATGCTAATGAAGGTCCATGAAGGACTACGGACCATTTTTAAAGAGAGACTGGAATAAACATTGGCTTTCCAAACTCTCTTCACTGCTCTGTACTACCTTTGTTTAAAATTCAAATGTTCTCTTTTTAAAAAATAAAACCAAAACAGACACTAATATTCACTCTTTGATATTTTAATTCATAAAGAAGCTTCTTTCTCCTTTTCTGTGCCTTATGCATTCCCTCCCCACTTGTCTATTAGATTTAAAATTTATGACACCACTGTATTATGCAGAACAAAAGGAATAGACCAATAGATACTCTGTTAAAAAAAATAAGAAGTTAAACTTGCTTTTTAACGCTTAAAGTGAAAGTGACGTCGCTCAGTCGTGTCCGACTCTGCAACCCCATGGACTGTAGCCTACCAGGCTCTTCCCTCCATGAGATTGTCCAGGCAAGAATGCTGGAGTGGGTTGCCATTTCCTTTTCCAGGGGATCTTCCCAAGCCAGGGGTCGAACCTGGGTCTCCCGCACTGTGGGCAAACGCTTTAACCTCTTAGCCACTTAGTTATGGTAAATACACCTCCTCCATTTTTCTGGATTTAATGTAATCAGTCCCTGCCAGAGAAATACTTCTGGCCCTTCCCGTAACTCCTAAGTCAGTCCTCCTAACGAGGCAGTAAAGTACCTGCCTAATAGGTGACTTGGGGCTATGTGTCTCAGTTAGACGATGATACTATATGAAAATCCATATGGGGAATTCGCTTGTGGTCCAGCGGTTAGCACACTTCCGCTGCAGGGGGCATGAAGTCGACCCCTGTTCAGTGAACTAAGACCCCACATGCTACATGGTGCGGCCATCAAAGAAACATTCCTATGTAATGTGGAGTTAGTCCCCGCCCCTTGCTCATTCCCAGTGTGAAGCAGACACTTGGGTAAATGCAGCTGATGTGTAGATTCACTTTTCTCTTGGATGACAGGACTGGCCTAGGCGCTGGAGAAGAAAAAGTGCTTGCAAGTCCAGTTGGTCCTCACACTTAGCCATATTCTCCTAATAACCCTATAAGCAATGAGGGTAATGTCTTTTTTAAATCCACTTATCTGTCTCCTGTTCATTTCTCAATATTTTTGAACTCGGATGGGGAAAAGGGACTATTGTTTATAGATCTTCATCTCTTAGGCCCAGTGCTTGGCCGACTGAAGCTATATCTTGCATGTTCCTCTTTATCTTTTCTATAAGTCAGTTTGTATCCATTTACATGGTCATGTAAACTTATTTATCATACCAAAATATCCACTAATGATCAAAAGTATAAATTATTTGAAGTCAATGAAAAAGAGCAGTTTGCCATTCTAACACATGCCAGAAAAAAGGCTCTAAACTATTGAGAACCTACTTGGGAATGATTTTGAAATATCACTAAGCAGTTTAAACCAAGGTACCAAACACAGAGTAATGAATTTCTGGCAATCTAAGAGAAACAGAAACACACGCAGAGTTATTTTATATTTGTGTTATGCTTATAAAGCCAAGGCCCTCATGATCAGACTGGAGCTTGTGATGTAAACAAAAGCACAGTGATCCCTGGAGACATTTCAATTTCATTCATATCTCTTGAAGACATTTAAAAGGGGTTTCTTACATATGGCCTATCACAGCTTTTCTTAACTATCATGTCCTCTCCCTTCCTCTAGAATTCCTGTCTCACAGAAGCCTTCTTCTCTCCTAGCCCAGACGTTTCTCTTTGATAGCATCCTATCCCGGTCATTTTATTCTGTGAGTTCCCCCTCTCTTTTCCATTGTGTCTTTTCAAAAATGCCTCTGGTCCATCACACTACCCTGGAACTCAGTACCCCTTGGAGTGTGTGGTTCATCCTTTTTCCAAATTGCCTGTGGGTTTTGTTCTTTGTCCACTTGGAGTACAGAGAAAGGAGATGGAGGTTAAGAAGGCAATGCCAGATAATTATTTTCAGACAGTGTTGGTGGGAGGATGGTGGCGAGGTTGAGAGAAAATTGTGAGCTTCTACATGCCAGTGATATTCTTGCTTCATCACCTTTGTTCCTTGGAAAATCATTAGATCTAAACGCACTAGTACATCAGCATAGCCATTCATCTTCACAGAAAAGCCTTTATGAGCTGACATTTGAATTCAAGGGGTTCACTTTTATGAAGTATACAATATTTTGTTGGGATCCTGAATAAATACCTATTCCTAAAGGCGCAGACTTTGGGATAAGGAGGGGACGGGAGAGGAATCATTCACTGGATGCAGTAGATCCTGCTCAAGCAATGCTGTGACCTGGTACAGAAAATAGATTCGGACCAATGTTTCTCAGATTGCCTGTGGATCATTTTGAAGAACCAGGGTCCCTCTCTTTCCACGCATGCGTGCGCACATGCGCACACACACACACACACACTCTTTGTAATAGCATATGTGGATGGCATGGTTACTTGCATTTCCATCCTCACACCTTCTGACACTGCTGCACTTTGAAAAGAACATCAAGAAAAATGTTTCCTTTGAAAGTTCCCCTTCCTGGATGCCTTTCCCCTCTGCTCTGTAACAGCAAGCTTAGGGCCAGAAGAGATTCCTCCAGGGTTTTAAGGACATCAATCAGTTTCACAGTTGGAGGCAAA
The DNA here is from genome assembly GCA_006410635.1 of Cephalophus harveyi. Lineage (NCBI taxonomy): Eukaryota > Metazoa > Chordata > Mammalia > Artiodactyla > Bovidae > Cephalophus > Cephalophus harveyi. Next base: position 9,686 of record SJYT01003184.1, read on the forward strand.
ACACTTTCCTCAGGGAGCATTTCTTAGCATAAAGTAGACTACTTGGTTAGCCTCTGTCTGTGTTAAAAGGAGAAGAACCAGAATTCACTTTTCTAGTCCTGCTCAGTTTTATTCTTTTTTTTTTAAGCTATTTTCCTTCTTCTGCTCTGGGCTGTTGGGCTGTGGAGGTCCAGAAAAAGAGTTATGTCGGGCTTGCCCAGACTCTGGAACAGTAACCACAGCTTAAGAGCTGCCTCCTCCTCCTCTCCTAGGTCATGAGGATCTAAATCTTTCCTGAAACCCACAAGGGGAAAATAATCATATAAAAGGAGGATGGTTCTTAATTGCTAGGAAATCTATCAACTGACTCTCCTACCTGTTTATTTCAGGCACAAACCCATATTCATGCACATAGGCACTTCAGATGCAGAACCTCCCTTGTCGGAAGCCAAAATTAGTAGCAAGGGTTGGATCCAGGTGGTTGCGTTATCTATTTTCCTAATGTTAAGGTGAAAATATGGGAAAAGAGAACATAACTAGGCATTTGTGTGGAAGAGTAGTCTGGGTAACCTGAAGAATTGCTGGACTAACAAGATGACTTTTTAAACTTAAATGATGATTATCATTCAGCCATGATATTTGTGCAGGTTACTAATGATAACCAGGAGGTCAAAATAGGAGGTTATCCCTTGCTGAGGTTATTTTGTTTTAATAAATCACAATGGGGCTTAGTGACTCTTATCTGAGTATGATTTACAAAATTAACATTTGTCTTAAAATGTGGGAAATGAGGCTGTCCACACTTATTAGGACTGTAAATAAGTTCTGGTGATTATCTGTCTCTGGTGTATTTGGAGGGGAGCTTCAGGAAAGCCTTTTCTAATACCTTTGGTGCCTCAGCACCTGGGACTTCCTATCTTAAATTTCATCTAAAAATACCTCGCTGGCTGGACGAAGTGCTATGGGGGTCACCTGCTTCCTAGTGTTCATCATTCTGTGTGGGTTTGGCTTGAATTTTAACAAGATCCATTATTTACATCCCATGTGTCTTCTGTGGCAAATATATTCCACTCAAGGATGCTCCTTTATCTTGCTAAACAAGGTAGTATGTGAGAATGCAATTTGAAGAAGCCAACGAGTATATCTTTCTTAGCTTGGGCAGAAATGCAGTGTTGGTGGTGGTGTGAGACCACCTCCAGGAGTGACATCAGTTGGAGCAATATAAGGCAGTCAGTGCTGTGTATCATTGGAGAAGAGAGCTAAAGGAAACAGAGAGGACCGCCAGAGTCAGGGTGCAAAAAAAAGGGAAAGGGGAACCTTCCCTTCTACTTCCTACAAAAGCTTCAGTGAAGTCTACTGTGGCTTTGGGTTTATAGAACTGGATTTGGACATTTCGGGGAGGAAGGATTTGAGAGTGAGGTTGCAGCAAAGTGCTGAGAAAAGCCTCTGGGCAGGAATAGATCAAAATCACAGGTTGCCTGAGGGAACCTGGATGCAATCTGTGTGCACCAGCACGAAGATATTTGTCTGTCTGTCTGTCCTTCTTTATCTATCTATATATCTGTCTCAAGAATTAAAAAGCAAGATAAAAAGTGAATAGAATACCATTTTCCTGCTATTTGCATGGATTTCAAAAATAAGGATCTTAAAGCAGTGAATATTAATTCATCAACCCCTGATTTATTTGTACTGAAAGAGCCAGTTCAATTTCTGTTTTGATTTATGAGATGGGTCTCCAGCACTAAGCAATCTATGTCATTCAATCAAACACATTTACTGCTTCTGTGAGGTGTTTCTTATTCTTTGCTGCATCCCTCCCTTTGTTTCATTGATAGACTCTGCTGCTTTCCCTGCCTAAGCGGTTCACCTTCTTCAGCATGTCACCAACGGTGTAGTTTGCCAGAGCAATAACAAAGGTTCTGTTTGAGTTACAGGTACTTCACAGGCTTAAATTTCAAAAGTTTGTGCATAAATACATTGCTTTACCTTGTGGTTTCATTTTCTCCATTGAAACTGTATTATAAAGTATATATCAGACTTCATAAATCTGTGGCCTAGAAACTCTTAAAACATATTCATTTTATGCAGTGAGATGGATTTTTTTTTTTTTCCTTCTCCAGAGTTTGGCATCTGTTTAGCTAGATCAACTGAAATGGGCCTTTAGTAATATAGCTCAAAGCAGGAAGGAGACCCTATTTAATAACAGAATTTGGGTTAATGCAAAGGAAAGGTACGTCTGGGCAGCTGGACACTCCCATCTTAGGTGTTCCACCCTGAGGTTAGATTTAACCTGCTGCTGCTGCTAAGTCGCTTCAGTCGTGTCTGACTCTGTGCGACCCCATAGACAGCAGCCCACCGGGCTCCGCCATCCCTGGGATTCTCCAGGCAAGAACACTGGAGTGGGTTGCCATTTCCTTCTCCAATGCGTGAAAGTGAAGTCACTGAGTCGTGTCCCAACTCTCAGCGACCCCATGGACTGCAGCCCACCAGGCTCCTCTGTCCATGGGATTTTCCAGGCAAGAGTACTGGAGTGGGGTGCCATTGCCTTCTCCGAGATTTAACCTAGTGAGGCCTTTCTTCAGCCCTCCGTACCATTCCCTATTCACAGTCTGGCTTCCAGCTGGGTGTCAAGCAGGCAGAGTGCTGGCGGGCAGGGCAGCAATGGTATTAAGCAAATAATGGGCCATGAGGTTGGAGAAGAAGACAGAAGACCAAAGAGGAAAGTTTCCCTGATACTTGGTTGTAGATGGTCACACGGGGCACCCCTACTGGAGAAGTTGCACCCTAGCTCGTTAGGTCAGGAATGGTCTCTGAAGGATGAACAGAAAAGAGAGACAAGCATGGATAATAAGGAGTAAGAGGAACTTTTAGCAGTATCTGGAATTATGTAACTTACAGTAATTGATCTCTGGGAACATTTCTGTGTGGTACACTGTGTAAGACTTCTAGACGAGTCTTTACAAGAAATGTACAGAAAATGGTTTTGTTCTTCTCCAGTACACCCAAAGTCAGCTTTGACTATGACCCCATGTAGACATTTGTTAGATGAAAACCCAGGATTTATCAGAGTTACAAAGACCAAAATTGCCTGAATTGTATCTACAAGAATTTACTTTATGCCAGCTCCAAGGAAACAAAAATGAGCAAATTCGGTTATAAATTGTAACCTTATAACTAGAGCTTAGGATATATCACTTCAAACATTTATTGAAATTCCTGATATTGATACTGTTATTCAAAAATTTTTAAGGCCCTGAGATGTGAATTTTGGTAGACACAATTCGAGATAAACCAATCTATAATTTCTATCAAAAGGAGAGGGGCTGACAAAAAAATAAATAAATAAATAATTTAGTGCTGGGGCTTCTTTGGAAGCCCAAATGTATTGAGTGTAGAAACACTCTTTACAAAAACTAATTAATTCCCTCTGGGCTGTGCTGAGTCTCCGTTGCTGCCCGGGCTTGTCTCTGCGTGCGGAGGGCAGGGCCTGCTCTTGGCTGCAGTGCTCGGGCTCACTGTGGTGGCTTCTCTTGTGGGCTGAACGGGCTCTGGGGCACTCGGGCTTTAGCAGTTGCTGTGCAAGGGCTCAGTAGGTGTAGTTCCCATGCTCAGAGCACAGGCTCAGTAGCTGTGTGTGGGTTTTGTTGCTCTGTGGCAATTGGGATCTTCCTGGACCATGGATTGAACCCGTGTCTCTTGCATTTCCAGGCAGGTTCTTGACCACTGAGTCTCCAGGGAAGCCCTAGAAACATGTTTTTTTTTTTTTTGAAGTGAAGGGAGAAGCTGAGGGAAAAACAACATAGGAAGGTTTTATTGCACTAAATCTGCATTTTAACAAATTGTCAGTGGTTTAGAAATAAGCAAAATATTGCTACTAAACTTGGTTAGTAGTTTTTGCTAATGGAACCCCAATCTAGGGCGTTCTTACCATGGAAGACTCTCAATTAATACCCCCAGCTTGTGTTCCTGAGCAAGGTGGGAATGACAGCAGAAACCTGTAAGAATAGCTGGAAAATCAGCTTGGTGTAGGCCCACCTCTAAGGATCAATAATACCACTTTTATCAACATCTCTTAATTTAGTAAACACTTATTTATTTATGGATGCTAGGAAATGCAATAGGACCCAGTATGAATGAGTCAGTTGATTTTTTAAATTAATATTTATTGGCATATTGTTGATTTACAGTGTTGAGTTAGCTTCTGCTGTATAGCAAAGTGAATCAGCTATCAGTTCAGTTCAGTTGCTCAGTCGTGTCCAATTCTGTGTGACCCCATGAACCGCAGCACGCCAGGCCTCCCTATCCATCACCAACTTCTGGAGTTTACCCAAACTCATGTCCATTGAGTCGGTGATGCCATCTAACCATCTCATCCTCTGTCATCCCCTTCTCCTTCTGCCTTCAATCTTTCCTAACATCAGCTATACATAGACATATAATGATTCTCTTTAAAATTCTTTTCCTATGTAAGTCATTACAGAGTATGGGGTAGGGTTGCCTGTGCTGTACGGTAGGTCCTTATTAGTTATCTGCTTTATATATAGTGAAAGTCACTCAGTCATGTCCGACTCTTTGCAACCCCAGAGACTCTACAGTCCATGGAATTCTCCAGGCCAGAATACTGGAATAGGTAGCCTTTCCCTTCTCCAGGGGATCTTCCCAACCCAGAGATTGAAGCCAGCTCTCCCGCATTGCAGGTGGATTCTTAACCAGCTGAGCCACCAGGGAAGCCCAAGAATATTAGAGTGGGTAGCCTATCCCTTCTCCAGTGGATCTTCAAGGCCCAGGTATATCAATTTCAATCTCCCAATTTATACCCCCCTCATCTTCCCCCCGGTAACCATAAGTTTGGTTTCTACATATATGACTCTATTTCTTCTTTGTAAATAAGTTCATTTGTACCCTTTATTTTTTAAGAACCCACATATAATTAGTATCATACGATATTTGTCTTTCTCTGTCTGACTTCATTCAGTATGATTTGCATATATTCGTAAATAGCTAACTCTGGGTGGAGAAAACTTGACTGTGGGGAATTTGTTCATGTCATCCAGTCCTAGTCATAAGCATGTTACTGAGATGATTTTGAATATAAGCCTAGTTAGAAACATGGGTGAAGTCCTGGTAAGATCTTAAAAGGTCCACAGTCTTTTTCTTTCTATGCAAACAAAATTAAGTCTGGGAGAAATTTTATGTTGGCACAGTAAATAGAGAAAATAATGTGTACTCATTAAGTTCCTAATCTAATTGAAAGGACACCTGCAGGTTTTATTGATTAGGTATCTTAGCAATAACTCTGTTGCTTTAATTAGTTCTCTTATAATTACATGGAGATTAATTTTCACTGTGAGTATCAAATCACAGATATCAAATAAAAATATTTATTGAGTGTTTACTTAGTGTGAATCATTGTGAAATGAGAATTGGAAAATCTAATGAGGTCATCACATTTGCCTTCCATTTAAGAATCATGTTATTTGTCTTCTCCAATATTTTTCCTAGAACCTTGTGTGATATAATTTTGACTGTCTTATCCTAAGTCACAAATTTTGCCAGAGAATTTATCGTTTTTACAGATGAGAAGCCTGATTCTCTTTTCACTCACTTGGAAAATCCTCTTGTTCTTAACTGCAAAGCCCTCTTTTTTATTGTAAGCCTCGCTAGCACTGTTATTGTTGTTGTTTAGTCACTAAGTCATGTCCAACTCTTTGAGACTCCATGGACTGCAGCATGCCAGACTTCTCCATCCTTCACTCTCTCCCAGAGTTAGCTCAGAATCATGTGCATTGAGTCCATGATGCTAGTTAGCCAGCTCATCCTCTGCTGCCCTCTTCTTTGCCTTAAGTCTTTGCCAGCATCAGGGTCTTTTCCAGTGAGGAGACTCTTCACATAAAGTGGCCAAAGTATTGGAGCTTCAGCTTCAGGATCAGTCCTTACAATGAATAGTCAGGGTTGATTTCCTTTAGGATTGACTGGTTTGATCTACTTTCAGTCCAAGGGACTCTCAAGAGTCTTCTCCAGCACCACAATTCGAAGGCATCAGTTCTTCAACAGAGATACTATTGATTGAATATGTTTGAGACCACCCCAGGGCACCTGGAAAGAGGAGTGCATGAGATGAGGAGTGCAGGAACTGCATTCATATGAGATCTTTCAATCTTGGGACTTTCTTCGGTTGTGCTGCTAAGCCATCTGTCACGTTACTTTGTTCCTAAAGTTAACTGAGTATTGACAGCTGTCAGGCAAGACTTGATAGAGCAACAATACTATTAATATGCTTGCAAAGAGACTGGGACAAAGATGCCGTGTGCTTCCTAGTACATGAGCTCACTTGTCTTCACCAAGCACTTATTAACTATTCTCTTTGGAGAGTGATCCATAATGTGACAGAATACAAAGGCCTTGAGATAAGACTTGGATGAGTTTTATCTGACTTGTCCAGTTATGTTTATGAGTTTCTTAGAGCTCACCTTTTCTGGTGGAGCTTGACATCACACACATTGGCACAGTCAGGGTCTGCAGTGACAAGTTCACCTGGATCGGTTCTCCTTCCCTTCAGGATCATTATTCCAGTCTGTGGTTATACATTGTGTGAGGTTTTTGGATGAATACTTACCTTCCCTCTACTGTTAGCTCCATGAGACAAACTCAACTTTGAATCCATAGTATGTAGCAGTGCCTGGCATATAAGGCATCCAATGAACATTTGTTGAAAGAATGAATGCATTAATACATAAAAGAACAAAAAGGTGATAGTCACGTTTCAGGATGTGGTTAAGAACTAGTTGGTAAAGGATGGGGAAGCCAGGAAGCAATGTACACATGCAGTGAGACAGAAACATTTCACTGTGGAAGAGTAAACAGTCCACACTCGCAGCACCCCTTGTGCCTAGTCTTCCAAGCTGAGTGGGGCTGACCTCACAATAAAAGTGATATTGAGGCTTCATTGCCTGTGCTCCTCTGACAACAGGGAGCCTTCATGGAAGACCTTGCTGAAAAGGGCATGCGAACAGGCAAAGGAGAAAAGTTCACAGACTGGTGATAGAGAGGACTTGAGAAGGCCACCTTGTATAGCCCCCAGCCTTCATACAGGGATGGCCATAGATGTGGCATCCACAGGAATTTGGGGACTGTGGGAGTTCAAAGTCATGGTTATCTCCAGAAAATTACTTGGGTCTGTTTCAAAAACAACAGCTTAGACTTTTCCCAGTATACAATTAGTCAGATCCCTGTTAGCCTAGAGATGGATTATCCAAACTTTTTGAATCTTTTTTAGAAAGTGACTGAGATAAGAGAGTGGAGCAAGTCGCCACGACTCTCCATATGGGGGTACTTACTCACAGCTGTGATGTGGTGCTAAGAGGAGGTGTGGGTCACACATGGGAAGAGGTGTAGAGCCACAGAGTGTGCTTCAGGCTCTCTCTTGAATCAGCCACAGTAGCAACACCAGAAAACAGAAAATCCAACTTTCATTGCCTCAGTTCAGTTCAGTCACGCAGTCGTGTCTGACTCTTTGCGACCCCATGAATTGCAACAGGCCAGGCCTCCCTGTCCATCATCATCTCCCGGAGTTCACTCAAACTCACGTCCATCGAGTCCGTGATGCCATCCAGCCATCTCATCCTCGTCCCCTTTTCCTCCTGCCCCCAACCCCTCCCAGCATCAGAGTCTTTTCCAATGAGTCAACTCTTCACATGAGGTGGCCAAAGTACTGGAGTTTCAGCTTTAGCATCATTCCTTCCAAAGAAATCCCAGGGTTGATCTCCTTCAGAATGGACTGGTTGGATCTCCTTGCAGTCCAAGGGAATCTCAAGAGTCTTCTCCAACACCACAGTTCAAAGGCATCAATTCTTCGGTGCTCAGCTTCCTTCACAGTCCAACTCTCACATCCATACATGACCACAGGAAAAACCATAGCCTTGACTAGACGGACCTTTGTTGGCAAAGTAATATCTCTGCTTTTCAGTATGCTATCTAGGTTGGTCATAACTTTCCAATCTATCAGATCTAGGCCCTTAAATCTATTCCTCACTTCCACTGTATAATCATAAGGGATTTGATTTAGGTCATACCTGAATGGTCTAGTGGTTTTCCCTACTTTCTTCAATTTTAGTATGAATTTGGTAATAAGGAGTTCATGATCTGAGCCACAGTCAACTCCCAGTCTTGTTTTTGTTGACTGTATAGAGCTTCTCCATCTTTGGCTGCAAAGAATATAATCAATCTGATTTCGGTGTTGACCATCTGGTGACGTCCATGTGTAGAGTCTTCTCTTGTGTTGTTGGAAGAGGGTGTTTGCTATGACTAGTGTGTTTTCTAGGCAAAACTCTATTAGACTTTGTCCTGCTTCATTCCATATTCCAAGGCCAAATTTGCCTCATTGAAGTTAAACTTACACGTGCAGTGCGGAGCGTGACTTGACTTGGTGGTTTCAACACTGTGGTGTCAGGGAGCTCTCTGGAGGAGCGCCTGTCAGCAATGTTGGTTTTGGTGTATGGGCTCAGTGCTGCCCAGACCCTTTCGCCGCCACCCCGTCACGCTCCAGGAAAGGACACATGCGCCGGGAGGGCACTCGTGCTTGTCCTGACCAGATCCTAAATAGAAAGAGCGCGTCCTGAAGGGAGCAGAGCAGGGCGAGGCCTGCTGGCAGCACCGCATGGCAGCTGCGGCGAGGAGTTGAAGCCCCTTCTAATCGGGACTGTCAGAAGCCCATGAGGATCTGGGCATCGCGTTTCCCTTTAGGGCCTTCCCTGGTAGCTCAGACAGTAAAGAACCTGCCTGCAGTATGGGAGACCCTGGTTCCATCCTTGGGTCGGGAAGATCCCCTGGACAAGGGAATGACAACCCACACCAGTATTCTTTCTTGGAGAATTCCACAGACAGAAGAGCTTCGCTGGCTATAGTCCATAAGGTTGCAAAGAGTCGGACACGGCTTAACGCACTGTTCCCATTTTAACCCCAAGACAGAGTGGCTCAGAGTGGCACACTGGAGGCTGTCTCCAGCCAGCCACTCTGGCTGGCTCTCAAATTGTAGTGCATCTAAGAATCACCCCAGGAGCTCATAAAAATGCAGATTCTTGAGTTGCACTCCCAGAGAATCTAATACACTCTTTCTAGAAGACTCTGGAAATGCAAAACTTGAGACTTTTTATTGCTATGAAATATTCTGTGAAAGTTATAATTAAGGGAGAAAAAAATACACATTGGATTTTTTTCAAAATCTTTTTCTTATTCTGTATTTTGACAGTTTTTGCATGCCTGTACTTTTTAACATTTTTATTAGATCCTAGAGTAAGTCCGCCACTCACATAAGCCAGGAGAAGCTGTCAGTGGATGGCATTCATCATTGTCAATCTTCTTGGGATCAAGTACAGGATAAAGGACGCTACAGGGACAAGTTGTAACCAAGTGGTAGGTTTCATTGAAAAAGTCTTCTTAGTGAAGTAACTGAGTTCTGAACCTTTCAAGTCACAGTTGGGTATATGCCAATAAATGGATCTTCTGGATCTGGCTAAGAATTCCCCCACATAGTAGATCTAGACTGTGGTATAAGAATTTGCATTTGTACAAACTGTTTATTTGATTCTTGTGCACACTCTTGAGAAACACTGCCAGAAAAAGCTCATCGTGTGATATGGTTCTGCACTGTTCAGTTCTTTTGTTGTTGTTAATGCTCTGTTCACAAGTAATGTAGTGATTTTCAAACAGCTCTTGAGAGGCTTATGGATCTGTATATGTGTCTCTGGAGCCACCCACCAGAAGCCAGACAGAGCCTAGAGGCCCTAGTTCTCTATACCTTGATTCCACATCAGAACATCTGAGCTTTAATGTATATATTCATTCATAAAGGGGCAGCACGTAAGAGTTCCTCTGAAAAAAGAGTGGACTGCTAACAGCAGAGCAGAATGCCACTGGGAGCAGTGACACTATGTGAAAGCACTGGACCATGTGGGTTCTTTCTAAGCTCTGAGTCAGGCTGCCTCGTCTTGCCAGCCTGCTGAAGCTAGCCTCACCTGCATGCCAGGCCCTCTGGTGCCACTGCCAGTCCAAGCAGGGAGCTTTGCGGCTGCCTCAGCACCATCCCCTGGGGGGACTGGATTCCTCGTGCTGCCTACAATGATGCCTGGGCCCTGTGGTCCCCAGCAGGTGGCTGTTGTCTCTACCGAGGGGCTTAAGTGTGTGCCCAGTTTCCTGGGGAGAGGCGGTGAGGCTTAAGGAAGAGAGGAAAGACTTTGAAGTCAGACAGAGTTAGAATCTAGCCTGCACTCTGCCATTTCTTACCTCTTTGATCTTGAGCAAACTGTCTCACGTCTGAAGGTCTGCTTTTCGAGTGTGAGCATAGGAGTATTCACCTTTCAGGATTGTTATGAGGATCCAATTAAATATGTAAAGAGCCTGATATTCAAAGCTGCTCAGTGAGGGGAAACTTCTTTTTAATCACAGCTTAAAGTTTGTGCTGCCAGAGTATTTGTGTTGCTGTATGTAACATCACTAGGCATTCCAGACTTTACAGGGGGTTCATATTTAGTTTCAGATCGTAATTTGAAGTTATTTGGAGGTAAAAGATATTTTGTATGATGGCGCTCAGTTAAGTGTAAAATATTTGACAAATGTCTCACCATAAAAGATCTTGAGGGAAAAAATTGGCTGGGATTTGAGCAAATAATAAAGAAGTTTAGGGGAATCAGACAGCAGATAGGAGCTTATTGTCTATCCTAGATTTGTAAAAACATTTCCCCAAATTAGCATCAGTTCTTACTCTCATTATAAAATGCCAATAATACAGCATTTCAGTTTGAATTTCCTGCTTTATCTCCTTATAAGGAATTCTGCAGTAACATTAGACTTTCAGATTTAAATTGCAAGGTGACCTACTTACTATTATCATCATTATCATTATCTGCATTTTATTGAATGCTTAGATCTCCAGGTATTGTTAGTCATCTTACACACTAATTTCATTTCAACACCAGTGACTGTCTGTATGAGGCAGTATTGCCATTCTCCTTTTACAGGGTGGACACTGCAACCCACTGGTAAAGAACTTGCCCAGGATAACAAACCTAGCCAGGAGCAAATGGCACTGGAGCCCTGGTTGTCCACCGCAAGTCCACATTGCAAATTAGCTTTAAAATCACAGAACCACTTGGTTACTTTTAGTCAAGACTTAATCAGAAGAGGGAAAACAGGGCTCCAGCAATAGCCTGTCTGTGGTTCTTTTCCCTCTAGTTCATCTGTCCTCCCAGCAAGCGACAGTTCCACTCTCAATGTTTAAGCATTTGAAAAATGAAAGAAAGGCAAAATTATTGTTAATTGATTCAGAAGCAGGGGAGTGAGTGCTTATATATTTCCAAGACTGAGATAATTTCCCTCAACATAAACACATTAGTCATAATTACCAAGTGCATCCACCAAGTAGATGACATATGTCATTGTGTGTAACATTGATGCCACCCTATGAGATGTCATCACCCCCATGGGAACCAGGGCATAGAAATTTTGAGTTACTTTAGTTTAGTCACTTTGTTAGTAAGTGCTGGAGCCACTAACATCTGTTGGATCTAGCCCTTTTGGACCTGATTCTGAAGTGTGTGGGCTTAACTTCTATACCACACTGTCTTCACTTTCTGCTGATTTTTGTTGAGCAAGCCTCTTCTGTGGAGGAATCTCATAAATCTTCAAAGATGTGTGATTAGGTCTTCATCGGGTGGGTGGTTTATCAGTCTGCTTTTGTATCTTCCTGATAAATGTCAGGTGATTTACAAGACCATTTCTGACAGGCATGAGATAAATAGGGGAGCTAGCAGGTGCCTTGAGTTCCTCTGGATGGAAGCAAACCAGGCTATGATCCATGCCATCTCGTTTACTTTTCATTCTAAGCAATCATCAGCTGAAGGGCAGTAAGCTTCCCTTATAGGATACAGATGCTAGTACCTGTCTCTGCATTCCTTGAATTTATATAGTCCTGGTTAACAGACACAAGGCAACAAAGAAGGACTGAATAAGTGTGCCTTTTTATGACCTCAAAACATGTATACAAACAGTTTGATCTTTATGTTATCTTCATAGGTTAATTAGTAAAGTTTACTAAGGTTTTCTGTTGCTGAAGCTGAAGCTCCAATACTTTGGCCACCTGATAAGAAGAGCCAACTCATTGGTAAAGAACCTGATTCTGGGAAAAATGAAGGCAGGAGGAGAAGTGAGCAACAGAGGACGAGATGGTTGGATGGCATCACCAACTCACTGGACATGAGTTTGAGCAAGCTCCGGGAGATGGTGAAGGACAGGGATGCCTGGAATGCTGCAGTCCATGGGGTTGCAAAGAGTTGGACACGACTAATTGAACTGAACTGAAGGTTTCCTACATAAATCATTTCTCTTAATCCTCAAAACACACAGGAAGTAGAGATTACTGTTAGAGAGTGTATAGATAAGGAAAAGTAGATTTTATGAGTGAATAAGTCACCCAAGTAACAGAGCTAGTAACAGAGCTAGGGTTGGTATACTAACTCACATTTTCAGCAGAAAAGCCCATTGTCCTTTATCAGTCGAAGGTGATAATCACTTTAATGTTGCTTCAGAGTGGTATTTACATTTTTCTTTGACATTTAAGGTCTTTTCATCTTGTTTCTCCATGTTGTCTTGTGTGCATATAGATCCCTTATGCATGATTGTTAACATTGGAGAGTCAAGTTAGCTAAGCCTTTCAGCCATTTGAATTATCCTGTATTTTCCATCTCAAAACACTCTCATTGGAGCTCATCACAGCGCTGCTTTGTGATCCATCAAAGTCTTCTAGGACTACTTGGATGATGTGGTGGCGGCAGTGGTTTAGTCGCTAAGTTGTGCCCTACTCTTGCGATTCCATGGACTGTAGCCCGCTGGGCTCCTCTGTCCATGGAATTTTCCAGGCAACAATACTGGAGGGGGTTGCCATTTCCTCTCCAGGGGATCTTCCCAACCCAGGGATCAAACCTGGGTCTCCTGAACTGCAGACAGATTCTTTACCGACTGAGCTACCCACTTGAATGATAGTTATAACTATCTGTGAAGAAGATTTAAACCTCTGTTGAAAGTTGTATGTTTTTAAAGCGTAGTCTTATGACAACATTCTCAGGTGAACTTAACTGTGTGATAGAGATGTGGTCTTCTTTTATTTACATTTGAATTGTTTAAAAATGATATTAGATTAGTCCAACAGAAGATGTCCTTATACAGTAGGAAAGCATCTGTAATGTAATGTGCCCTCTTGGGTCCAGGCAATAGAGAGGAAGAAGAAGAAAATAGATTGATAGATGAAATCCTAAACATTGTGAAGGATCTCTTCAGTCCTTCTAAACTGGGCCATGTTTGAAAGTGAAGTATTAGTCACTCAGTTGTGTCAACTCTTTGCAACCCCATGGGATTGTAACCAGACTCCTCTGTCCATGGAATTCTCCAGGCAAGAATACTGGAGTGGGTTTCCATTCCCTTCTCAGGAGATCTTCCCAACCCAGGGATTGAACTCGAGTCTCCCACATTGCAGGCAGATTCTTTACTGTCTGCGCTACCTTAGGTCACTATTGTAGTGACTGCACTAACATTAAAAAGGTCTTTGCTGAAATGTTTCTGAAAATTTACTAATGACTGCAACACGCTTAGTAACATTTTAAAAGTTACATAAAATAAATTATGTGAGGGTTCTCATGTGTTCCTGCAATGAAGTTTGATAATACATATCAGATCAGAATGAAAATATAGATTTCTACTGCCTTCAGTGCATTTTGAAGCAAGTTGGGTAAATAATAATTTTAAAAATTAATTTCTCTTCAAGTCAAACTGGCTAACATAAACCTGATTCAGAATAGCTTTTGGTTTTCTGTAGCTCATGTGGAATGAATATTCTCTAATTGGAACTTGGCATTTGAACCAGTTGGTAACAAGCAACTATTTCACAATATTGTAAATTAAGATCACTCTAGGTGATCTTGGTTATTCTGAAAGGGTATCAAATCCATCAAAGTATATTTACTGTGCATCTACTATAGGTATAAATATAGTTTTAATTGTATACAGTTTGCCTGCTACCCTCACACTCACCTTCCCATTGATTTGATAGCTGTATTTAAACTTTCTGTAGGATCAGTGCTTAGACTGTCAGCAGACCTAACCCATCACCTGTCTGGATACATTCACCTTCCTACCAGCATAAGTGAAGTGCTCTTTTAAAACCGAATTGGGGTCTTTCTTGGTTATGCATAGTTTCTGACCAGAATCTAGAGTATCCATTGGCTCCGTTCTTTCCTGGTAGTTGCATTCTAAAGCAGCTCCAAACTTCTAGTTGTGTGTTCTGCTGATTCCCAGTCCTTGATCACGGTTTACTTATAGTTTCTGACTCCCTTTAGTTCTGAGTTACAGTTTCTTTGTTTTGTCCATATTTCTTCCCATATCGTGATTCATAGAATTTGATCATTCACTTTTTTGATCAATTCATTTTTTATATCTGTCAACACTTTGGCCAACTAAATGTAACCTCATACCAAGAGTTACAACTGAAAGCTACGATGTATTGAGGGTTTATTATGTGCCAAGTTGTATACCAGGGAATTACACATTAAAATTAGTAAAAATATAATAGTAACTGAAATTATTTTATATTCTACTTAATATGCATTAAATATTATTTACTATAAATTATTGATGTTATTAATATTATTACTTATATTTATTAATCTACATGGTAACTGGGTGATGTACATATTCTTAAAATTCCAATTTTACAGATAGGAAAAGAGAAACTCAAGAGATGGAGGTGACCAATTACATCACAACAACTATAATCTCAAGAATCTGTCTAAATTTAAAGAGATATGTGCTTAGGGATCAGTTGACTGTTATCCACAACAAAACAACAGGAGTTCAGGTGAGAGAGAATATTTTGACATTGGTTTTAGAAAGTTTTTTAGGGGGTAACAGAATTAAGCTGAGTTCACAGTTCACATTAAATGCTGGATAAGATGCAGTCCTCATTAAAGTTTACAGATTTACTCATAAATCCTGAACATTTCTTTTAAAGTTCATTTTTATTATTATATACTTTTGAGTTATTGTGAGTGATATCGGTTTTTCATTGTTTTCTTCTAACTGGTCTTTTTGGTACATAGAAAGTCTATTGAATTGAGGGTATTTATTTTCTAATCTTCAAACCTGGTGAGCTCTCTTATCCTACCACTTTTGCATTTGATTTTCTTAGTTGTCCAAGTAGGCAATAATCATATCATTTTCAAATTAATATATATTTGGTTCCTCTTTGCCAAATGGATATTTCTTAAATTTCACTACAGCATTAAATAATATTGTTTATAACTAGTATCCTCATCTTATTCTGGATTTTAATAGAAATATTTTAGAACTTTACTATTAAATATAATATTGACTATTGGTTTAAGATGAAAGTCCTTCATCAAGTTAAGCAAGCATTCGCCTGGTCATAGGTAGCTAGAAGTTCTAAGCAGTAATAGATGTTGATTTAGCCAACTTTGTTTGGGGGCGCAGGCATGCATTGGTTGGGTAACATGTGGATAAGAAAATGTTGTTTGACTTAAAAGTGGAAAAATGGCATGAGCCAAGTCGCGCTGCCAGGGAAGTGCACATGCATGCCTAAGTGGACAAGTTTGGTTGAAGAGGTGAATTTATGCTGATGAAAGATATAAAGAGATTAGAGATGCAGACCTGAGTGGAAACTTGGAATTCTAGGCTAAGAACTTGGGCTTTTCCCTGTAAAATACATTGTGGAAAGACAGTGAAGAATTTTGGAAAGAGGGATGATATGAACAGTATGGTCTTTTGTTTTTTGCTTGTTTTTTTTCTTTTTTATAAGTCTGAGCTCTCATTTTCACTCAGAATCCAGTGGCTAGGAATCTTGTGTGAGGCTATTTTAAACAATGGTATATAATATAATGTATAATATAATGGGTGTCTGACCAGGCAGCTATCCAACCCCTGGCTTCTGGGGAAGAATCCGACCAGGAAACAAATCAGTTAGTTCTATGGGAATGGCAGGTTATCTACCTGGTCTATGGTACTAATGCAGAAGTAGAAGGATGGCACCTGCTATATGGAAATGCCAATTTGAGCCATAATCATATGTGAAGAGAGGATTATAGGAGTAGTTTTAAATTTAAAAAGAGATCAGAGAACCAAGAAAAATAAAGTCGAGGTGTAAAAAGTCAGAGATAGAAAAATGAAAGATGGTAACAAATGTGAACTCAAATTTTCTTAAACTGTACAAAACTGGGATGGACTTGAACAGAATTAAATACAAGTTAACTGTGCCTTGGGAGAAAGGTGGGGATACATGTCTGCAAAGGGTCTGAATAACAGAAGTAACTCAAATATTGAGAGTCAGGGCACTTTTCAGGGGCCAGGGCCAGCTAAATGAGCAAGAAGCTCAAGGATGCTTTCCTCATTAAGATGGAGACCTGAATATTTTGGACTATGGAGAGCCAACAAAGAAAAATTTTGAATAAACCAGACATAAGGAATCATTGATAGAAAAAATCTGAAGTGGTGGGAAAGTGGAAGGTTTGGAAATGGAGAGTGGAGTATAAGATCAAGAGGCAGATGTAGAAGTTAATCTAAAAAAGAGGATGGCTATGTAGAGTGCATAGGAACGTGCCCAAAGCATGTACAGTGGTATTTTTCTGGGAGAGAAAAAAGGAAAATGGCCTCAAAGAAGAAAAGCCAGGCAACAACTACAATGTGAAATTTTTCAGAGAATTAATTAGGGGAAAGAGAATTTCTGAACATTAATTAGGAGCAACTGTCTGAATCTGTCACAGGCTGTTGGGCTAGAAGACAAATTTACTCAGTATGTGATCCCTTCTCACTATTTTCTGGGGCATAAGGTGATGATCAAGGGCTGAGCACTGGCAGGAGGAATGAATGGGAAAGAAGTACAAGGGGGCAAAGAAATCAGTGGTTATAGTGACCCCACCATCACAGGGTTGACCAAAGCATCAAGCCTACGTGGAAATTCAACTGTAATGTAGTAGATTATTATAGATTTTATTTACCTAGCATTTTTTATGTGCAGTTAGGCTTCCCTGGTGTCTCAGTGGTGAAGAATCAGCCTCCAATGCTAGAGATGCAGAGTTAATCCCTGTGTCGGTAAGATCCCCTGAGAAGGGAACGACAACCCTCTCCGGTATTTTTGCCTGAGAAATCCCATGGACAGAGGAACCTGTCAGGCTACAGTCCATGGTGTCACAAAGAGCTGAACATGATTTAGCAACTAAACAATAACATGTGCAAAGCAACAGTAGAGAAACAGGCATAATGGCTAGAGTCTTAAACTTTGTAGACCCACTTTCAGACACATAGCAAAAAGCCTGGTTCTTGAGCTACCTAATCTCAGAGCAGTTTAGTTAATCATGGTTTACCTTTGAACTGACTCTCTCATGGCATTTATATATATATATATATAATATATATATATTATAATATATATATATATATAATCCCTTCCCTGTAAAGTGAAAGAGAAATTGTGCTAGAAATCAGTAATTGTGCTGGATCTTTATCCTTACCTCTGCCACAAAGCTATGTGATTTGGGCAGATTGTATCACCTTTTTGGATCTCAATTCCCTCATCTGTTAGGTGATGGAGTAAAAGAAATAAGAAGAGGGAAAAGGAGAGACAGGTGATATAAGGATGAATCCCACTTTATCAAAATCTAAGAATCTTGTCACAGGGCACTGGGTTGAGCTCCCTGTGTCCATACAGCAGTTTCCCACTGGCTATCTATTAATATTTTACACATGGTGATGTATATATGTTAAATCCTACTCTCATTTTGTCCCACCTTCTCCTTCCCCTGCTATGTCCAAAGTTTTTTCTCTGTGTTTGCATCTCTATCCCTGCCCTGCAAGCAGACTCATCAGTACCATTTTTCTAGATTCTGTATGTATGTGTTAATATATGAACTTTGTTTTTCTCTTTCTGACTTAACAAGGACAGATGTATGAATAGATGGCCACTCCATCTCTCTCAGAGGTTGTCAGAAAGAACCCCTGTGGAGAGAACCAAGTGCTCTGCTTACAAAAAGGCTCTCCCTGAAATGGGGATGGAGCTTTTGGTGAATGTGCATAGTTAAAAACTGAGTTTAAATTAAATGTTGTTTTTTTTTTTTAAGTTCAAAATTGATACTACCTTCATCCAGCTTCCCTTAACATTAAAATATTTAGATAACTGTTATTTTGTCAAAACTAAGAAATTAATCTTGTGACAATACTATTAGCTACAGACTTTCATATTTTTTTTATGTTAATGTCCTTTTTCTGTAGAAAGATTTGCTCCAGGATAACACATGCATTTAATCAGCATGGCACCTTAGTCTCCTCTAGTGTGTGATAGTCTCTCAGTCTTTCCTCATTTTTTATGTATTGAGGATTTTGAAAAGCACTGCTCAGATATGTTGTAGAATGTCTCTTAGGTTGGGTATGCCTTGTGTTTTCTCATGATTAGCTTGTGTGTTCGGGGGAAACATACCAAGAAGCGACATGACCTTCTCATTGCCTCATATCAATGCGTGCATGTGTGCTCAGGCATATTTGACTCTTTGCGACCCCATGGGCTACAGCCCACCAGGCTCATCT
The DNA here is from genome assembly GCA_006410635.1 of Cephalophus harveyi. Taxonomy (NCBI): domain Eukaryota; kingdom Metazoa; phylum Chordata; class Mammalia; order Artiodactyla; family Bovidae; genus Cephalophus; species Cephalophus harveyi. The sequence continues at coordinate 28,301 of SJYT01003184.1, forward strand.
ATCCATGGACGTTTCCAGGCAAGAATACTGGATTGGGTTGCCATTTCATCCTCCAGGGGATCTTCCAACTCAGGGATTGAACCCGGTCTCTTGTGTCTCCTGCATTGGAAAGCGGATTCTTTGCCATTGCACTACCTGGGAAGGCCTCATATCATATTTGGAACATATTACCAACATGACTGACCAGCAGTGTGGTCCACCTTGGTTAGGGTGGTATCTGGTGTGTCTTTCCACGTTAAAGTTACTATTCTTTCCTTTTCTATTTTTACTATTTCCTTTTCATTTTTTACTTTTTTATGATTTTTTTTCTATTCTTTGAAAGTGAATCTCTCCTGGAGGAGGCAGTATCTACATATATTCCTTAGAATTCTTATCTAAGGAAGATTTGCCCCTCTCCTCCATTTATTTCTTATCTGGTCATTTACTTACATTGGTGTGGACACATGGATATATATTCAATTTATTGGTTTTTAATCCAGTGCTATAGTTCGTTATTTTGTTGTTCAAATAGTAGTAGTTTTGGGCATTGGGAGCTCTGTCAGTTTGGTTCCTGTGTCCCTTAAAAAAAAAAAATTGGAGTATAATTGCTTTATAATGTTGTGTTAGTTTCTGCTATACAACAAAGTAAATCAGCTATATGTATACACATATCCCCTCCCTCTTGAGCCTCCCTCCCATCCCACCCACTCATCACACCCCTCTATGTCATAACAGAGCTCCAAGTTGAGCTCTCTGTGCTATACAGTAGCTTCACACTATTTCACACACGGTAGTATATATATGTCAATCCTAATCTCCATTTGTCCCACCCTCTCCTTCCCCCACCTCTTTATCCACAAGTCCACTTACTATGTCTATATCTCTATTCCTGCCCTGCAAATAGGTTCATCAGTACCATTTTTCTAGATTCCATATTTGTGCATGTCTTTTTGACATGCATCCATCTTCTGTCCTCTTTCTTTTCCTTTTGTTCTTTCATCTTTAAAGCAGTTTCTTTCTAGCAGTACAAGATGCTCCAGGCTCATCTTTATTTTCTCTGCCCCAGCCTAAGAATTAGCCACATCTCCAAGGAACGCTTTTCACTAACTAATTTTTTATTCATGAACTCAGAATCTTAAAATGAAGTTTATTTTTCCTTAAGTGTCTGAAGGCTGATTCAAATTTGCAGATGGTCCATCTTATGCAAATGGATCTTCCCTTGCTCTTTTAACTTTACAGTGTCAGAAATTGTATTTGACATGCAATTGAAAAACATCAGTTATCAGAAAGCTTATTGTTGTGGTTTAAACCAGATGAATGTCAGCTATATAAGGTCTGAAATGGTGAATATTATTCTTGTTCAGTCAGATCTTGGGCAAGTGGAATGATTTCGTTAAATTCTTCTCTAAAAAAATAGTGTAATGGCAATTTATACATCTGAGTTTAGTGGAGGCGATTAGTATAAATTTGTTAGCTTGCACTTTCTAAATATTTCCTAGTTTATCTGTTCTGAAATATGTTACCAACATTGCTGAGCTCTGGACAGCTGGCCAGAGCTAAATGCAAGTGATTCTTCCCCGTGAGCCATATGTTCTGGGAATCACTCTGCTGATAGATTTATAGGCCTTTTCTGTGATCAGGAGGAAAGTAGGTATGTCTCTAAAATACACTACACACACTATGCACAACCGAGGCAAGCAGCAATTTATTGCCACTTCTATGGTCTTATGAATACAAAAAGGACAGAAGCTAGATTGTCAGTGTGGGAAAAGATAGACTATAGTGGTTTCTGCAGGAGACCACATTTTTCCTGAAATATTCTTTTGTTTAATTCATTTCTTTCCTCAAAATATTATTGCAACCTTCCTAGATAAATTGAATTTGTTTCTCTAACTCCCATATCAAAGTATTTCACAGGGCAACATCCTAATATTGAAAATTTAAGAAGAAAAAATTGTTTTCTTAATAAACTTATAGTCTCCACGAGGCAGTAGTTATTTGATTTAGTGCTCCAATATGTTCTCTTTAATGATAAATTGCTTTAGTGATGGTCAAAAATTAATAGTTTCATTGTCATGTTTCTTCGTTTTAATGGTATATGTACTCCTAAGAGACATAAACTAAACATTTTTAACAATTAAGCTATGTTGGGGAAAGAATTAATTCAGCTTATATTTGAATATGGAGAACTAGTCTGGCCTTGAAAAAACTAATTCATGAAAACCTTTATTTCAGCACTTCTGCTTTTGCATTATTAAAAGAAATTTCTGATAGTCTCATTTCCTGTATAGTCTAAATAGGCCACGCTGGTCAAGTTTCCATTCTGCCTCATCATTCATGATGTCTATAGCTCCATGGAAACAAGAAAAACAGAAAAGAAGGCAAGGTAGGACCCAGGAGTAATAATTAAATCACCAGGTTTTATGCTATTGCAAAGTGCCTTCTTGTGCTCCATCTCTTTTGATAAGTCCTAATCACCTTTGCCCATACACTGACTAGAGCTTCTGGGATGTCATTTCAAACATCTAACTGCTTTCACTGACATCAAGACCAGAGTACCACATGAGGATAAATCTTCAGGACTTCTTTATACATCTGAGCAGCCTGAGGGTTTCCAAGGGATACAGCTCTCCCTTGACCCAGATCTCTATAACGTGCATTTAGTCAGAGAAAGTGAAAGTTGCTCAGTTGTGCCCGACTCTTTGCAACCCCATTGATTACACAGTCCATGGAATTCTCTAGGCCAGAATACTGGAGTGAGTAGCCTTTCTCTTCCCCAGAGGATCTTCCCAACCCAGGGATCGAACTCAGATCTCCTGCAATGCAGGTGGATTCTTTACCAGCTGAGCCACATGGGAAGCCCCAGTCAGAGAAAGCGCAAGTAAAATGCACACAAATATAGTGGAAGGATTGCTAAAATGGCAACATCTGCATTGAAGAACTGAAAAAGAAGAATGACCTAAACATAAGGATACAAAAAAGTCCTGTTGCTGCTGTTCCTGTTTCCAGTTTTATGAATTAAGAGACTAGCCCAAGGAGAGAGATTTTAGGTAGAACAGGAGCGGTGCTGTGGCGACAGGTCCAGGAAGCAGCCGAGTCTGCCTAAAGATGACCATCCCAGCAGCATCAGCTTCCCAAAGATACACCTAGCGTGACTGAAGCATCAGTTTTCAAAGTTAGAAGGAGCCTCAGAGATTTTCCCCCATTTAAAAATAATGAAACAAGGTTGAAAGTCATGTTTGTCCAACCTCATTCAGGCAGATAGTCTCTTCTATGTTTAAAGACTGCCCCAAAGGATAGGGAACCCTTTCCTCTAGGACCCCTTCCAGAGTTTGTCATTGTTAACTATTTTTCCTAGAGTCCAGCTAAAATCACTCAGGCCGCAGTTTATGCCCTTTCTCTTGAGAAATAGCATAAAACAAAATATATATACCCTTGTTTGTGCATCGTCCTATTTTATGGAAAAATCTTTGACTTAAGGAAATATGATCTGGGAGATGACAGGTCCAGGAAGCAGCCGAGTCTGCCTAAAGATGACCATCCCAGCAGCATCAGCTTCCCAAAGATACACCTCGCGTGACTGAAGCATCAGTTTTCAAAGTTAGAAGGAGCCTCAGAGATTTTCCCCATTTAAAAATAATGAAACAAGGTTGAAAGTCATGTTTGTCCAACCTCATTCAGGCAGATAGTCTCTTCTATGTTTAAAGACTGCCCCAAAGGATAGGGAATCCTTTCCTCTAGGACCCCTTCCAGAGTTTGTCATTGTTAACTATTTTTCCTAGAGTCCAGCTAAAATCACTCAGGCCGCAGTTTATGCCCTTTCTCTTGAGAAATAGCATAAAACAAAATATATATACCCTTGTTTGTGCATCGTCCTATTTTATGGAAAAATCTTTGACTTAAGGAAATATGATCTGGGAGAATTTATTTTGAGAACTGACTGGAAAACTGATTTACACCCCATTAAGCCTACTTTTTCAGGAAGGCCCTTTTCCACAGCTTCACTGAAGCTGAAACATTGCTTCTCACAAATAGACTTTCTCCTCACAATAATATCTTTGTCTTTAAATACTAAACATTGGTAACTTCTTCTCAAGGGGATATTCCTGGATCAGGGACTGAACCCACATCTCCCGCATTGGCAGGCAGATTCTTTACAACTGAGCAGCAGGGAAGCCCACACAGAGCAGTATCTACTCTTAAAAGTGAGGTTGAGATGAACATTTCACTTTGCATTTATGAACTGAGATCGTTAATGGAGCAGTCTGAATGTTAGATTAATATCATCAGAAAGAGATGGTTCAGGGATGTGTGCAGCTTTGAAGAAAGAGGAGCAAGAAGCAAAGACCAATGAGGATAGAAATGATTGAATAAGAGCATCTCCCGCATTGGCAGGCAGATTCTTTACCACTGAGCAGCAGGGAAGCCCACACAGAGCAGTATCTACTCTTAAAAGTGAGGCTGAGATGAACATTTCACTTTGCGTTTATGAACTGAGATCGTTAATGGAGCAGTCTGAATGTTAGATTAATATCATCAGAAAGGGATGGTTCAGGGATGTGTGCAGCTTTGAAGAAAGAGGAGCAAGAAGCAAAGACCAATGAGGATAGAAATGATTGAATAAGAAAGACAATGACAAATTGATCTTCTGAATAAACACATAAACAAAGGATTTCCAGTATACCAGTTCCTCTCGGGTTGACAGTTAAATATCTACCTATTGGAAGAAAAATACCCACTCGACAGTAAAGTGACCAGTAATGTCTGAGAAAATGAAAAGCTATTAAAAAGGAATAACAGGCAGTGAGAGGTTCAGAGAACCTCATCAACAGAAGGAAAGTAAGCTACTTGCTAAAGACAACCCATTCTAAATGTAGTTTTGTATCTGGGGCCAGGGGGAAGGAGGGGATTGAGAACAAATTCTCCAACAATTGAATTTGTGGTAATGGAATGTAAGCACATCAGCCCACCAGGACAAGGTACTCAACAAATAGAAAAGTAGGGGGAAAAAAGAACTTTGCCCTTCAGAAATATATTTTTTAACTTTAGATAGCAGGAGTTGAGAGATTTCTTGATGAAAATGCCTCAAGTCCTACTATTGCATTAGCCTTTATGGTTGAAAATTGGAGGATTCACTAAAAGCACCCCAAGATCAAAGGAGAAGGTGAATGCCCTCAGTCCTGATAGAGTGCAGAAACACGAGAAGCAAAGGCAAGGTTTCCGTGAATGCCAAGTGCCTGTTCCCCTGGGTAAAAGGGAGGACAGCTGTTTGGTTGCTCCCTGATGGGGTTAATCTTGACAAGTTTTTTGCAGTTGTTTCATCTTTATGATACTGCAAGATAAAAATAGTAATGTCTGTTAGGGCTTTATGGTTTTTTAAATGCTTCAAATTATATGACTTTTAATAGCCTATGCTCACAAGCATCCTGTGAGTTAATGCATTTTTATTGTCTGAGATGATCAGAGGCAAGTTGCAGTCCCTTCCAGTCTGTCCCCTGCCATAAGCCTTCCAAGTGGTCCTGACCCTCTTTTCCCTGCCAGCCCCTTTTAAGGCCTGGCTTGGTCTCCAGCCCTTGGCACTGACTCCCATTTTCTGATCTGCCTCTGATTTGTTTTTGAACTTTTAAAAATGCTCTTGGGGGCACTCCAAGCCCTGCAAGCCCATGAGGGCATCTCCAAGCCCTGCATACGTTGAAGTCACTCATTCAGGAGCTATTCATCACCAACTTTTCACCCAACCCCTATCCCCATCCCCCACCCAGTTAATTCTCTCCTTAACCTATCAAGTAAGTCAGTGGGAAATAAACCCTCAGTTCAGTTCAGTCGACTACTCAGTCGTGTCTGACTCTGCAACCCCATGGACTGCAGCATGCCAGGCTTCCCTGTCCATCACCAACTCCCGGACCTTGCTCGAGTTCATGTCCATCGAATCAGTGATGCCATCCAACCATCTCATCCTCTGTCGTCCCCTTCTCCTCCTGCCTTCAATCTTCCCCAGCATCGGGGTCTCTTCCAATGAGTCAGTTCCTTGTGTCAGGTGGCCAAAGTATTGGAGTTTCAGCTTCAGCATCAGTCCTTCCAATGACTATTCAGGGTTGGTTTCCTTTAGGATGGACTGGTTTGATCTCCTTCCAGTCCAAGGGACTATCAAGAGTCTTCTCCAACACCACAGCACAGAAATGAATCCTAGTATATCCCTAATTGCCCAATATTCCAGCTGGGTCCATTTGTAGGCAATGAAATTGAAGCTGAGAGAAGTTATACTAGCCAAGATCATATACTTCCCAAATGCCTGAGTTACAACCCCAATTCAAGCTACCTGTAGTCATCAATGGATCATCCATTAACTGTCCATACTTTATTCCACCATCCCAAATCACTCAATAGCAAATTCTATTTAAATGTAAATTAACTGTTCTTTAAGGATTTCAATACTGGAGCTGCCTCATACTTGTTAAATTTTCAGGTTTAGAGTCAGTACCTGGGGCTGGTTGCTTTGACTTGGTGTAAGTAACAGAGTGACCCAGATAGAATTATGTAGTAAAACTTATAGCTACAGTTAGGGATGTGTGTGTGCTCACATGTGTGCATATACATGTAATTTGGGGGGAAGTTAGAAGGGATGATTAGTGATAAAGTTAAGAAACTGATCAAGAATCATGTTATGAAGGGTAATATTTCATATTTAATTTTGCCTTGAAGGAATTTAGATTTTGCCTTGAAGATTTGAATGATCTTAAGCAAGAGAGTAATAGAATGACATTTATATTGTTCATATTACATTTTATGGTCTCACCCTTCTGTGTACCACATATATACTCCCAGCAAAGACTTATTGACATGGACAAAAAGCGATCAGAGTCCTAAGGGGCTTCTCATATCATAGACAAAGCCAAAGGATCATCTTTCATCAAACATTAATTCTAGCATCTATGTTTATTTCTTCTTGATAATTTATAAATTTCATATAAGACATATATTAAATTATATGCAGAAAAATATTTCAAATCAGATATCAGTTACAGAATTATTGAACCATTTTCCATCTCATTTTAGAATATAATTGAAGAAAACATTCTGTGTTGTATGCCATTTAATTTCCATTAATACTAATACCCTTTTGGAGATGTCTTTGGCTGACCTAGTATTGTTTCCCAAAAACAGAAAGATAAATAACAAGTTGATTGTTCATCAAGTGACATTGCTTTTGTCTGGAAACATATCCATAACCATTGTTATTGGAGGTTTAAAAAAAAGTTAAAAGTCCTGAATTGCCTGAGTTGCAGTTTTCTCACATGAATATATAATAAATCATCCTCAAAGCTTGACTGTATACACAAATAGTTTCTGTTCTAAAAAGCGCTTGCTCTGAGGCCCAGAGAATCAAAACAACTTTCAGGGAAACTAAAATAATATTGCCAGCCTTTATAAATTATCCATTGGTTTATAATAATAAAATAGCAATGCTTAGACCCAAATAGTGTCATTCACGGTGGTCTATACTCCTACGTACAAATACCAGGAGTGTTCCATAAGGCAAATAATCAGTATCCCAGGCAATCAATCCCTAAGAAGTACAAGATGAGTGACTCCTACTAGCTGTCCAGGCCTATAAGCATGGACACTTGGCCCTAGCACAGAGGGGCTGCAAAACACTACATTAATGATGAATAAAGCAGGAAACAATCATTGGATATTTCAAGAGCTATAACTTCATAAGAAACTTAAAGCAGAATTCAATCAGTGTACTAGGAGCTGAACCAGAGATCTAAGTCAGAACAAATAATGCCAGGGGATGGAGGATTTAGAGAGCTTAACCCTGCACAATCTTGGCTCTCATTTACTGCAGTTCCCATGTTACTATGTAGTTTGAATATTATCCTGATGAAGATCTGACATCTTACGCGTGACCCAGGCAGGATGTTAATGGGACTTCCCTTAAAACTGATTTTTTTTTTAAAGAAATCAGGGTTCAACATTTATTTATAAGAATAACTCAGGTGTATGAAGGAAGGAAAGGGGAGGAGGGCTCCATTGGCAGCCCCAATTCTGTACTCCACTTGGCAAAACAGAAGGCTGGAATTAGCTTGCTTGATCCTCCTTAGAAAACAGTTTAGGTAACCATCTGTTGATACATATCCCTTGAGAGTTTACTCCTTCACACTAAGTGGCTTATCAACATATTCATTCCAGACACAACAGACCCACTCCCCATGTTTCCCCCACCCCCAGGAGTTTTGGTAAATAAACATTTCTCCTTTTTATTACATTCCATATAACATTTTAACACTCAAGTCAACTACCTGGTTGACCTGTCTTTGATCATATTTGGATGTTGTCCATCTGAAGAGCAACCACACGCAGTTAATGCAGTTTATATATGCTTTGTAGCACATGTACAGTTTATCAAGCTTATTCAAATACACTTCTTCATGTATACACCCTGCTGAGCAAAAGAGAAAGTGTAAATGGCATGCCCAAACAGATCATAAATGGCAGTGCAAGTACCTCGAATTCATGTCCTCTGACTCTAAATTTGGTACTCTTTCCATAATCATGCTTCTATCACTGGGCCTTAGAGTACTTCTCTGTGCCTAGTAATCATTGCAAAAGAAAAAAAAAAATAGCCCTTGACTTAGATTATTATGATATAAGTGAAGGAGGACTTCCAATCGAGGTCAATAGGTATGGTATCTTTGGTGATCTTACAGAATGTTTATGATGGTATAAAATAGATTTTCCAATATTGTCATCATTACTCTGAGAAGCAAAGATATTGAGAGAAAAAATTAATAATCCTTGAACCAAACTGTATAACTTGGAGGCTTCATTAACTCCTGTGTGTCTCGACAATAGTGGAAATTTTATAACTGATTGTTTACTGATATGAATAAACTGAATGTTTCACCACATATATTGTCAACAATTTGGCAGGATGAGCTAAAGAAAACTTTATTTGTAGCTAACAATAGCACAATTTCCATGTCTTTTAAAATTTCCATTTAATTATGTCAGGTTTTCTCTTTTAAAAAATAGACAATTTCAACTAAAGTAAAATTTGTGCAGGTTAACAAAAATCTGAATTATAGATGTATTTTTTACATGTAAGTTTTATCACTTTTATATAATTGTAGTATCCAGAGCCAGGATAACATAAAGTTCATAATTAACATATTAAAGTAAAAACCAAGGACAGCTTCACTTTGATTGTATTCAGTTCTAAATCAAAACATGTTCACTGGGCACTTGTTCAGTAAAGAGCCCTGGATTTGAATCCCTGCTGTCAAGGTACTTGAGGTGTGGATTCATTGTGCAAATACAGAAGTTTCTATAGTAGCAGGCTTGAAATGTTTATGACAGCTCTCCCAAGTTCTCATTAAAATATCCATGAAAATACAAAAAAAGTTAAAAATAAACATTGGCAACATCACTGTAAACCCAAGATAAGAGAAGACCATATGCAAAATACAGGTGGAATTTCAACTAATGGCATCGGCAACAAGGACCCAGCACAGCCAAAAATAAATAAATAAATCTTTTTAAAAAGTAGTTTTCTCTTTTCCACCCTTAGACATAACATAAAACTCAAAGAAAGTGGGTAATAAGAGCACTATCTCCCTTATCACAGCTATAATGTACTACACAGGAGACAGTTATAACTTACTAAAATTTCTGAGAAAAAAAATTACTAAATATGTTCAAGGTCTGTTGGCTTCATGGAAGAAATCTAGAATATATGATCATATCTGTAAATGTCAGACAAAGTTATCAGAGCATAGATCTTCAAAGTAATTGGCACCCCTAACCAGTGAACTCTGATTTGGAATGATGAGAATAGGAACATTGTCTGATGAAAGTGAAAAGTGTTAGTCGCTTAGTCATGTTCAACTCTTTTAGATGCCATGGACTGCAGCCCACCAGGCTCCTCTGTCCATGGGATTCTCCAGGCAAGAATACTGGAGTGGGTAGTCCTTCCTTTCTCCAGGGGATCTTCCTGACTCAGAGATGGAACCTGGGACTTCTGCATTGTAGGCAGATTCTTTACCATCTGAGCCACCTTTTTTGACTTATTTTGCTGCAATATCTTAAGTAACAAATCAAAGTTAAGTAAGAGAAATCAAAGTTAAGTAAGAAATCACAGAGAGGCCATATTTGTTGAAAGATATCTGTGGGTAAAGCAGGGGATGAGAGCCTGTGCGTATGGTAAGCCACCCTGATTAATTCTAGTGAGTTGGGGGAAATAAAGGCAAAAAGAAGTCATACATGCACACACACACACATACACTTTTGTGTGTATTTCTGCAAGCTTGAAATATAGAATTAGTGTTTATACCATAAGAAGCTTCAAATTGAGTATCAGGTCCAGGAATTACATGAATAGTAATAAAATCAAGCATTATTATATAGATTTACAAAGAAACAGAGGAAAGGAATATGGAAGAACTTATAGGTAAAACTGACTCATTCAAAAAATTTTTGATGAAACAAATAGTAATTGTGTATATTCCATAAAATTAAAAATCAGAGCCTTTATTGTCTCTTAATTGTCTTTAAAGAATTTCCCTAAAATAAATGGGAAGATGTGACAAGGCAACAGAAGGAAATAATATTTGAGCTTTCACCAGGCAAGAAGTAACAAAAAATATTAAAAAAACAAAAAGTATTTAAAACCCTAACAGAAATGAAGGTCACATTAGAAACAAAATATTACAAATTGCTGAAAACATAGTAAAAGGGACGATGATAGGCTCCAGGAAAAGAAGTAAAATGAAATAAAAAACCAAGTAAGATGAAAGCTACCAGACTATGGAAAACAGACAAGGGAAATCCTACATAAGTACAATCTATTATCTCTTCTGTGCCACTCTAACATCATAAAAGAGCTCTGAAATAATAAGACAGAAATTATTTTAAAATATTTATAATCCTGTCCCTTCCAGAACTGCACCTTTAGTCTTTAAGGGCACATTATGTTTTATAAAAAGTATTTATACATCTTTCACCACTAAGAAATATATTTTCATAAAATTATCAACTTTAAAGATAAGAAAATGAGACATTGACCACTGAAAGCTATTTATCTGTTATGGGAAAATATAAAATTTATTTCAAATGTTTCCAAACCAACTTTAAAATCTAAGTGCTATAAAAACCTCAAGGGAAGAAATTGTGATCCAAACTAGTGCACAATTGCACTCATTTCACATGCTAGCAAGGTCATGCTGAAAATTCTCCAAGCCAGGCTTAAACAGTACATGAACTGAGAACTTCCAGAAGTTCAAGCTGGATATAGAAAAGACAGAGGAACCAGAGATCAAATTGCCAACATCTGCTAGATCATAGGTAAAGCAAGAAAATTCCAGAAAAACATCTACTTCTGTTTCATTGACTTTGCTATAGCCTTTGACTGTGTGGATCGCAACAAACTGTGGAAAATTCTTCAAGAGATGGCAACACCAGACCACCTTACCTGCCTCCTGAGAAACCTGTATGCAGGTCAAGAGGCAACAGTTAAAACCAGACATGGAAGAAGGGACTGGTTCCAATTAGGGAAAAGAGTACGTCAAGGCTGTGTATTTTCATCCTGTGTATTTAGCTTATATGCAGAGTACATCATGTGAAATGCTGGCTGGATGAGTCACAAGCTGGAATCAAGATTGCCAGTAGAAACAGTAATAACCTCAGGTATGCAGATGACACCACCCTTATGGCAGAAACCTAAGAGGAAGTAAAGAGCTTCTTGATGAAAGTGAAAGAGAAGAGTGAAAAAGCTGGCTTAAAACTCAACATTCAGAAAACTGAGATCATGGCATCCAATCCCATCATTTTATGGCAAATAGATGGGGAAACAATGAAAACAGTGAGAGACTTTATTTTCTTGGGCTCCAAAATCCCTGCAGATGGTGACTGTAGTCACAAAATTAAGAGATGCTTGCTCCTTGGAAGAATAGCCATGAGAAACATAGATAGCATATTAAAAAGCACAGACATTACTTTGCCAACAAAAGTCAGTATAGTCAAAGCTATGGTTTTTTCCAGTATTCACGTATGAATGTGAGAGTTGGACTGTAAAGAAGGCTGAATACCAAAGAATTAATGCTTTCGAACTGTGGAGAAGACTCTTGAGGGTCCCTTGGACTTCAAAGAGATCAAACCAGTCCATCCTACTAGAGGAAATCAGTCCTGAATATTCACTAGAAGGACTGATGCTGAAGTTGAAGCTCCAGTACTTTGCCCACCTGATGGGAAGAGCTGACTCCTTAGAAAAGACCCTCATGCTGGGAAAGATTGAAAGCAGGAGGAGAAGGTGATGACAGAGGATGAGATGGTTGGATGACACCACTGACTCAATGAACATAGGTTTGAGCAAGCTCCAGGCAAAAGAAAGGAACGTGGCATGCTGCAGTCCATGGGATCACAAAGAGTTGGACATGCCTGAGAAGCTGAACAATAACAATCTGTCATTAAGCTATAAGAGTAATGGATAAATAGTTTTAAACACGCCAAGTTTTAAGATGTCTTGAAGACACTTGAAGCCACTAAGAAAATTTAAGTCAATCAGGGTATAAATGCATACCTTACGGAGAAAGATCTAGCTATAAGTATTTGATTTCATTTAGCTATCAACCTGAAACTAAGGAAAATATGGAGATAATGATTATAGAACAGAATATAGAGTTTAAGCCCAGACAGTGTAGAGATGAAGAATCTAATAGATATATTAGAAAAATAATTGCAAAAAACAATAACCCCAAATAAATGAGTAGGAATTAATAAGTTAGAAATTAGAAACTGGCTGAATAAATCTAAGAGCTGATTGTTTGATAGTAGTGAAAGAGCAATAAAAAAACAGATAAATTGATAGACAATAAATTTTTAGAATTGGAGATAGCACAAATTTACAAAATAATTATAATAACTACAAGGAAGTTTTTTGTAATCAACTTTAAGGGACTATATTTTAAGATTTGGATAAAATGGATAATTTTCTAGGAAATCATAATACCCAGGCTTGACCTAAAAAAAAACCTGAGCAGATCGATTACCAAAGAGAAAACAGGGAAAGAGAGATGTTGAAGAGCTAACCTTAAAAAAAAATGTGCCAGTCCCTAGAAGGTTTCACAAGGGAATTCCACTAAAGCTCTAAGTAAAGGTAACTTCAAATACTGTTTAAAATGTTCACTAAGATAGAATAAAAAAGGAGCGAACTAAATTCTTTTTACAAAGTAAGTATGATAATGATACTTAAACCCCAGGCAACAAAATGAAAACAAAAAAAATGTTATTTACAAAGGAAAAGAACCAAGTGAACCTTAAACAGCTTGACACTGACACCAGACAATCACAAAACAATGAAAAACTTGTGACCCAAGAATTTGAGTCAGAAAATGTGGTCATTTAGGTGTGAAGGAAAGAGAAAAACAATCTTCTAATATGCAGTGGCTCAGAAAATACACTACCTATCTAATGTGCCTGTGAAATCTATTACTATCTCAAATATTTTAACTAATGAAGATAAATGAAATAAAGAATCAAAGAATGGAGGAAATAATGGTATAAGAAGACTGTCATTAACACTGGAACCAGTTATAAGATTTAGCTTCTATATATAAGATATATGTGTGTTCACTTAAGTATATATCTGTCTATGCATAGAGATGATAGATGTTATGTTTAGAAAATTTAATGCCAAATATAAGTGTGTGTGTGTACATAAAGTTTGATGCCAAATGTTCATCTGTGGATCTACTTAATAAAATGGCAATAAATGAAAAATTTAAATAAAGAAACACTTTCTACCAACTATAAAAGAAAAACCACTGGATTGAATTAAACCATAGGGCTTCCCTCACATTTCCAGGATAGACTACATCTTGGGTCACAAATCAAATCTCAGTAAATTTAAGAAAATTGAAATCATATCAAGCATCTTCTCCAATCACAATGCTATGAGACTAGATATCAATTACAAGAAAAAAATGGTAAGAAACACAAACACATGGAGATTAAACAACATGTTTCTAAATAACCAACAGGTTGCTGAAGCAATCAAAAGGGAAATAAAAAAATTTCTAGAAACAAATGACAATGAGAACATGACAACTCAAAACCTATGGGATGCAGCAAAAGCAATTCTAAAAGGGAAGTTTCTAGCAATACAATCCTACCTCAAGAAACAAGAAAAACACCAAATAGACAACCTAACTTTACACCTGAAGCAATTGGAAAAAGAAGAAGGAAAAAAACCCAAAATTAGTAAAAGGAAAGAAATCATAAAGATCTGAGCAGAAATAAATGAAAAAGAAATGAAAGAAATAGTACTAAAGTTTAATAAAGCTAAAAGCTGGTTCTTTGAGAGGATAAACAAAATTAACTAACCCTTAGCCAAACTCATCAAGAAAGAGAGAAGAATCAAATCAAAAACAATTAGAAATGAAAAAGGAGAGGTTACAACAGACAATGCAGAAATACAAAGGATTGTAAGAGACTAGTGTGAACAACTATATGGCAATAAAATAGATAACCTGGAAAGAAATGGACAGATTCTTAGAAAATCTTTCAAGACTGAACCAGGAAGAAATAGAAATTATGAACAACACAATTACAAGCACTGAAATTGGAGCTGTGGTCAAAAATCTCCCAAAAGACAATAGCCCAGGACCAGATGGCTTCACAGGAGAATTCTATCAAACATTTAGAGAAGAACTCTTCCAAATTCATTCTACGAGGCCACCATCACCCTGATACCAAAACCAGACAAATTCAACACACAAAAAAAGAAAACTACAGGCCAATATCACTGATAAAAATAGATACAAAAATCCTCAGCAAAATTTTAGCAAACAGAATTCAGCAACACATCAAAAAGCACATACACCATGATCAAGTTGGCTTTATTCCAGGGAGGCAAGGATTCTTCAATATATGGAAATTAATCGATGTGATACACCATGTTAACAATATGGTGTATCCATGTAATATACCATATTAACAATTAACATATTAACAATTAACATATTAACAAAGATATAAACCATATGATCATCTCAATAGATACAGAAAAAGCCTTTGACAAAACTCAATACCCATTTATGATTAAAACTTTTCAAAAAATGGGCATAGAAGGAAACTATCTCAACATAATAAAGGCCATATATGATAAGCCTACAGCAAACATTATTCTCAATGGTGAAAAACTGAAAGCATTTACCCTAAGATCAGGAATAAGACAAGGGTGTCCACTTTCACCACTATTATTCATCATAGTTCTGGAAATCCTTGCTACAGTAATCAGAGAAGAAAAAGAAACAACAGAATCCAGATCAGAAAAAAAGAAGTAAAGCTCTCAATGTTTGCAGATGACATGGTACTGTACATAGAAAACCCTAAAGATAGCATCAAAAAATTACTAATCAGTGAACTTAGCAAAGTTGCAAGATACAAAGTCAATACACAGAAATCACTTGCATTTCTATATACTAACAATGAAAAATCAGAAAGAGCAATTAAGGACTCAATCCCATTCACCATTGCAGCAAAAAGAATTAAATATCTAGGAATAAACTTACCTAATGATATGAAAGAACTGTACATAGAAAATTATAAGATACTAACGAAAGAAATCAAAGATGACATAAAGAGATGGAAAGATATTCCATGTTCCTGGATAGGAAGAATCAATATTGTGAAAATGACTATACTACCAAATGCAATCTACAGTTTCAATGCAATCCCTATCAAATTACCAATGGCATTTTTCACAGAACTAGAACAAAAAATTTCACAGTTCATATGGAAACACAAAAGATCCTGAATACCCAAAGCAGTCTTGAGAAAGAAGAATGGAGCTGGAGGAATCAAGCTTCCTGACTTCACGTTATACTACAAAGCTAGAGTTATCAAGACAGTATGGTACTGGCACAAAAAAAGAAATATAGACCCATGGGACAAGATAGAAAGCCCAGAAATAAAGCCATGCACCTATGGTTACCTTATTTTTGACAAAGGAGGCAAGAATGTATAATGGGGCAAAAGTCTCTTCAGTAAATGGTGCTGGGAAAACTGGACAGCTACATGTTATAGAATGAAATTAGAACACTTCCTAACACCATACACAAAGATAGACTCAAAATAGATTAAAGACCTAAATGTAAGACCAGAAACTATAAAACTCTTAGAGGAAAACGTAGGCAGGACACTCAATGACATAAATCAAAGCAATATCCTCTATGATCCACCTCCTAGAGCAACAGAAATAAAAACAAAAGTAAACAAGTGGGAGCTGATTAAACTTAAAAGCTTTCTCACAGCAAAGGAAACTCTAAGCAAGGTAAAAAGACAACACACAGAATGAGAGAAAACAATAGCAAATGAAACAACTGACAAAGGGTTAATTTCCAAAATATACAAGCAGCTCATACAACTCAATACCAGAAAAACCAATCAAAAAGTGGGAAAAAGACCTAAACAGACATTTCTCTAAAGAAGGCATACAGATGGCTAACAAACACAGGAAAGGATGCTCAACATCGCTCATTATCAGAGAAATGCAAATCAAAACTACAATGAGATATCATCTCACACCGGTCAGAATGGCCCTCATCAAAAAGTCTACAAACAATAAATGCTAGAAAGAGTGTGGAGAAAAGGGAACACTCTTGCACCATTGGTGGAAATGTAAATTGATATAGCCACTATGGAAGACGGTATGGAGATTCCTTAAAAAGTAGGAATAAAACCACCATATGACCCAGCAATCCCACTCCTAGGCATATACCCTGAGGAAACCAAAACTGAAAGAGACACATGTATCCCACTGTTCATTGCAGCACTACTTACAATAGCTAGAACATGGAAGCAACCTAGATGTCCATCCACAGATGAAGGGATAAAGAAGTTGTGGTACATATACATAATAGAATATTACTCAGCCATAAAAAGGAATGCATTTGAGTCAGTTCTAATGAGGTGGATGAACCTAGAACCTATTATACAGAGTGAAGTGAGTCAGAAAGAAAAAGATAAATACCGTATTGTAACACATATATACGGAATCTTAAAAAATGGTACTGAAGAATTTATTTACAGGGCAACAGTGGAGAAGCAGACATAGAGAATAGACTTATGGGCATGGGGAGAGGGGAGGAGAGGGTGAGATGTATGGAAAGAGTAACATGGAAACTTACATTACCATATATAAAATAGATAGCCAACAGGAATTTCTGTATGGCTCATGAAACTCAAACAGGGGCTCTGTGTCAACCTAGAGGGGTAGGATGGGGAGGGAGATGGGAGAGAATTTCAAAAGGGAGAGGATATATGTATACCTATGGCTGATTCATGTTGATGTTTGGCAGAAAACACCAAAATTCTGTAAAGCAATTATCCTTCAATAAAAAATTAATTAAAACACACACACAAAAAAAAACAACAAAAGGCTTCCCTCATAGCTCAGTTGGTAAAGCATCTGCCTGCAATGCAGGAGACCCAGGTTCGATTCCAGGGTTGGGAAGATCCCCTGGAGAAGGGCTAGGCTCCTCATTCCAGTAGTCTTGGGCTTCCCTTGTGGCTCAGCTGGTAAAGAATCTGCCTGCAATGCAGGAGACCTGGGTTCAATCCCTGGGTTGGGAAGATCCCCTGGAGAAGGGAAAGGGAATTCCTGGAGAATTCCATGGACTGTGTAGTCCATGGGGTTGCAAAAAGTCAGACACAACCGAGCGACTTTCACTCAGTTTTAAGCATTTGGGTTTCTGTATGTCAGTTGCAACTTCCTAATCCAAATCTCTCCATACAATGTGAAAAAAGGATGCAGATCCACATAGAGAGTAAGTAAAACCACCCACCACTCATTCTTATAGCTAAACTAGAAGACTGAGTATAGTGCATCAAATTACATGTATTCATAGGGAGTTAATAACCCCCAATATTCTAAAGTTAGCTCTAGAATCATGCCATAACAAAGTAAAAAAATATGTAAATGAGAAGCCATCATGGCAGAACACAAATAAAATCACCCTCATGAAAGAAGTCCCCATGCTGAGTGTGAAAACAGAACAGATCTAAGGCTAGATGGATCAAGCACATGCTCCTGGAAGAGCAAAAGGAAATGACTTAAAGAGTGAAGGCTAAATTCTAGCAATCTTGGTAAGATATAATCTTTGGAGAAGAGGAGGTAACTTGGACAAGAGAGACCTTTTTTGGAAGTTTGGGAATAAAAGGAATGAAGGAAACTGTAATACAAATTAAGATACAGAAACAAGAGAATCCCCAAATCAGCAAATGGATCAGCCCATCCTCTATCCCCAAAATGTGCCACTAATTTAAAATATTTTGAATCATTCCTTGGTGTCTCAGCTGGTAGAGACTGCCTGCAATATGGGAGACCTGGGTTCAATTCCTGGGTTGGAAAGATCCTCTGGAGAAGGAAACAGCTACCCATGCCAGTATCCTCACCTGGAGAATTCCATGGACTGTGTAGTCCATAGGATCACAAAGAGCCTGACATAATTGAGTGACTTTCACTTTCAATTTACACCAACAAAAGGTCTTGTTGAAGCAAGAAACCTAGTAAACCTCCCAAACACTTTACCCCTTCACATTAGGGCTGATTAGAAAAAACTAACACATTGAACAAAAATGTCTGATAGTAACCATACAAAACTGCTATAAGGAAAAATGATGAGAAGAAAAACCGTTGAAAAATTTCCCCCAAAAGCTAACTACTAAGTGGAGATATGTTTAACAGCTCCTTGCCTTGAATTAAATATCCTTAAATAAGTTAATAAGTTTTTACAGAGAGGATTTTTTTTAGGAGGGGGGGCTGCACCATATGGTTTGTGGGATCTTAGTTCTCTGACAAGGGATTGAATCCCAGGCCCTGGCAACAAGAGCACAGAGCCCTAACCATTGGACGGCCAGGGAATTCCTTTCTGTTTTGTGTGTGTGTGTGTCAGAAAAAAATTTTAACCAGAGAAGCAAAATCAATTGTACAAATAAAATAAGATATGATGAACAATAAATAAAACCTAAGAGAGAAGAAGGGGAAATATCATCTTACATGGGAAGAATAATTTCAAAGTTGTCAAGAAAAAAAAAAAAAAGAATTTCCCTGAAAACTTAAGAATTGAGAAAATAAGTGGAGAGTTTCAAGAAAACAAAAAAGAAGATAAAAATATCACAGAGAAAAATAACATAGAAGATGCATAAGAATATGAAACATATGTACATTGGGACTTCTGAAAATGAAAAACAGAACAATGGACAAAAGAACTAATATTTAAACTATAATCCAAGAAAATTTTCTGTAACTGTTAGAAAACTTGGATCTATGATTCAAAGAGCCCTTGTGTACATGGTGGAAAAGACCCAGAATGGTCCACTCTAGGACATAGTCTATTAAACCTCTTAGACTTAAATATACAGAGGCAGCCTTCTGCATACCCATGCAAAAAGGCCAAGTCACTTACAAAGGAAATAAGATCATAAAGTGAGAAAACAGTGGAAGAACAATTTTAAGATATTCAAATAAAAAGAAAACATGAGCCAAGCCATCTTACATATCAGTCTCTTTGAGACCCTATAGACTGTAACCTACCTGTCTTCTCTGTCCATGGGATTTTCCAGGCTATAGTACTGGAGTGGAGTGCCATTTCCATCTCCAGGGGATCTTCCCAACCCAGGGCTCGAACCTGGGTCTCCCGCATTGTAGACAGACGCTTTACCGTCTGAGCCACCAGGGAAGTCTCTATAGAAATGTAGTTTGATGTAGACAGAAACTAATTAAATATTAATAAACTCTTCCTAAAATTTTTTGAGATACAATTAAAGGAGTGATTGGAGGAAAATATATATCTCTACACACTATAATGCTTAGATAAATAAAATTAAAAGCTGAAAATAAATGAATAAAATTCCCAACTTAGAATGGGGGGAAGCAGAAAGAAAATAAAGATATAGAAGTAGAAATCAATGAAACAGCTGAAAAATGGTAAAATTAATAAATAAATAAAAATGCTAGTTCTTTGGAAAAAAATAACAACATAGACAAACCACTAGTTATTCTAACTCAGAAAAAGGGTGTACGGCATAGTTGCATAAAATCAAAAATGATGTAGGGAAAATAACTTGGAACCATAAATTTTAAGTCATGATAGAACCTGCTGCCTCAAGAATGGGAGCCTCAAAGGAGGCAGGAGATTGGCAGATAAAATCAACCCTGACTATTCATTGGAAGGACTGGTGCTGAAGCTGAAGCTCCAATACTTTGGTCAGCCTGATGCAAAGAACCAACTCATTGGAAAAGACTCTCATGCTAGGAAAGATTGAGGGCAGGAGGAGAAGTGGGTCACAGAGGATGAGATGGTTGGATGGCATCACTGACTCAATAGACACGAGTTTGAGTTCACTCCAGGAGCTGGTGATAGACAGGTTGGCCTGGCATGTTGCAGTCCAGGGGGTCACAAACAGTTGGATCTGACTGAGCAACTAAACTGAACTGAGACTGTTTATATATTTATATGCAAACATATTTGAAAAATTAAATGAAATGAATAGGTTGTGACAAAAATATAATTTGCCACAATTGACCTCAGTAGAAATAAAAGACTTAATAAGATACTTTTTCCATATAAAAATCAGTGAGATATGAGAAAATTGCCACAGGTAAGTACCAAATCCAGATTTTCTCAAGGATGTTCTAACATCCTTGCTCCTGAGCACAGAAAAAAAAAGGAAACTTCCCATTTTTTTGAATGGAGCAAGTATAACACTGATGTCTGCTGCTGCTGCTAAGTTGCTTCATCGTGGCCGACTCTGTGCGACCCCATAGACGGTAGCCCACCAAGCTCCACCGTCCCTGGGATTCTCCAGGCAAGAACACTGGAGTGGGCTGCCATTTCCTTCTCCAACACTGATGTCTAAATCACATAATATATAAAAAGAAAGCTTAAGCAGTCTTATTTTTAAATATGGATGTCAAAATTCCAAGTAAAACATCAGTGAATAGAATCCAATGAAAAATATACTCTTTAATAGCCAAAGAGAAATAAATGATTATTTCTGTAGACACTAAAAAGGTCTTGACAAAATGTAGTACCCATTCCTGATTTTAAAATACACACTCAATAAGTATTAATTCTTCTTTAACACTAAATATATATAACTCACCTTTTAAGCCATATTTTTATTTAATAGTAAAACTTTAGAGATAGTCCCAGTAGTGTCAGGAATAAGTTAAAGTTGCCCACTTATCTCTTGCATTGTTTAGTAACATTGTATGATTTAGCCAATACAGTTAGGCAAAAGGAAATAATTCAACACATGAAAACTGGCAAAAGAAGAAGTAAAACTATATCCTTTTAGAGAGACTATGTTTATACAGCTCAAAGGAATCAATGATAAAACTGACACAATGATAGTGTAGGAAAATACAAAATTAATATTTGCAAATAGATAGCCTTCATATGTATAAATAATAACCAATTAAAAAATATAATCACATAATGAAAGCGAAAACCCGCTTATATTAACATTTAAAAAATAAAATGCTTAAGAGTAAGCTTTAAGAGAAGTAAGCATACTGGCTCCAGTTCTGGCATGATGGCATAAATCTGCTACAGTCTCCATTTCCAGCTGATTACAGTAGAAATCCTGGAAAAAAATACAAAAATGAAACAACTTAAGACTCTTATATTAAACAAAAGCAAGCAAATTGTGGGGGGAAATCGAATGAGTTTCTCAACTTGCTTTTTATTGCTTTTTGATGGACTTTGCACTCAGCACAAAGCCCCACTGGAAGTGCAGGGTGGTAAGGCACTGTAATACCAGTAGAAACCCTATCTTTCTGGTTAGAGGAACCAGCAAGAGGAGACCAAGAATCAGAAGCATAAGAAGAGAAAAGTCCCAGGACAGAAAGGGATCCCTAATTATGCATATAATTCTGCAGACCTTGGCTCACTCCTGAGTTATACATATGTGGGACAGACCCAGAGCAGCATAGCAGAATCTTAGAGAACTCAGATGAGATGCAAACCACAACCAGGGAAAAGCGAAACAGTTCTTGGGGTCTGAACCTCTATGGGTTTTGCTGTTGTTCAGTCACTTGGTCGTGTCTGACTCTTGGCGACCCCATAGACTGCAGCACACCAGGCTTCCCTGTCCTTCACCATCTCCCAAAGTGCATTTTAAAACAAATCATTAATACTCAGGTCTTGGTGTCTACAAAGAATTTCTCCTGTGTTTTCTTTAAATATTTGGCTGTGATTTCATGGATATGACACCAAAAAAGCATAGACCACAAAAACATAATTAAACAAGTAGGACTGTATCAAATTTAAAACCTTCTGCATAGCTAAGAAAACAGTCAAGAGAGCGAAAAGGAAACCTACGGAAAGGGAGAAAATATTTGCAAATCATGTATCTGATAATGAGTTAGTCTCCAAAATGTATAAGGAACTCCTCCATCTTGATAGCAGAAAATCTAATAACCTGACTTTAAAGTGAGCTAAAGATTAGAATACACATTTTCCTGAGGAGACATACAAATGACCAACTGGCATATGAAAAAAAAAAAAAAAACAACCTCAGGGTCATTAATCATCAGGAAAATGCAAATCAAAACCATAATGAGATGTCATCTCATTCTTGTTAGCATAGCTATCATCAAAAAAAGACAAGAGGCAACAAGTATTGGCAAGTTTGTGAAGAGAATCCTGTGTGCCAATGGTGGAAATGTAAAATGGTGCGGCTGCTATGGAAAACAGTACAGCAGTTCCTCAAAAAACTAAAATTCGAACTACCATATGATCTAGCAATCCTACTCCTGGGAATTCATCCACAGGAATTGAAGTCAGGATCTCAAAGAGATATTAGTGGTCCCATGTTCACTGTCAGTCAGTCAGTCAGTTCAGTCGCTCAGTCGTGTCCAACTCTTTGTGAACCCATGGACTGCAGCATACCAGGCTTCCCTGTCCATCACCAGCTCCCGGAGCTTGCTCAAACTCATGTCCATCGAGTCAGTGATGCCATCCAACCATCTCATCCTCTGTCGTCCCCTTCTCCTCCAGCCTTCAATATTTCCCAGCATCAAGGTCATTCACTGTAGACTCTATTCATAATACTACAGCCCTATTCCATATACTGGAAGCAACCTAAATTTCCATGGGCAAATAAATAGATGAAATGAAGGTTTACATATACAATGGCATATTATTCAGTCTTTAAAAAAAGGAACTTCTGCAATATGTGACAACATGAAATAATCTCGAGGATGTGGTGCTAAGTGAAATAAACCAGTCACAGAAAGACAAATATTTGCATGATTCCATTTATTTGAAGTGTCTAAAATGGTCAAATTCATAGAATTGAGAGAGTAGAATGGTGATTGGCCAAAGCTGGGAGGAGAGGGTAAGAAGGAAGCTCCTAATCTACCGGCATGACATTTCAATTAAGCAGATGAATATGTTCTAGATCTGCTATGCAACATTGTACTTACAGTTAACTACACATCAGTTCAGTTCAGTCACTCAGTCGTGTCCGACTGTTTGCGACCTCATGAATCGCAGCACGCCAGGCCTCCTTGTCCATCACCAACTCCCAGAGTTCACTCAGATTCATGTCCATCGGGTCAGTGATGCCATCCAGCCATCTCATCCTCTGTTGTCCCCTTCTCCTCCTGCCCCCAATCCCTCCCAGCATCACAGTCTTTTCCAATGAGTCAACTCTTCGCATGAGGTGGCCAAAGTACTGAAGTTTCAGCTTTAGCATCAGTCCTTCTAAAGAACACCCAGAACTTATCTCCTTTAGAATGGACTGGTTGGATCTCCTTGCAGTCCAAGGGACTCTCAAGAGTCTTCTCCAACACCACTGTACAGTTAATCATCTCTTAAGAGGGCAATGCGTGCTCAGTAGATCTCATGTTAGATTTTTCTTTCCACAATAAAAATAAACTCAGAGCACTATTCAATATAAAAAGGTGTTTTTTTCAGAGTTGAAAAATACTTTTTAAAATTACCCAGTGTTTGACTTGCAGTATTAACAACTGCTCCCATCTCCCAGTGACATTAGCAGGATTAAATTAGGTAGATGTAAAATTATTCCCACTACATCATCTTATGTAAATGTGGGATAGGGAGAACATTTGGAAGAAACTATGCTGTTTATTTTTCAGAATATTTTTTTCCCCTTCTGATTCAGATCTTGCACACTCTTATGTTAAGCAGAGGGACCAGTGAGCTGCTTCTACTCACGTTACTGCCACGTCTGCCATTAGTGTCAGAAGGGAGGCTGTGGCCTGGTAGACAGCATTGCACCTCCAACTTAGATCAGGCAGAAGAGAATGAGAGAATATCATGATATGTAACCATCCTATAAGAGAAAACTAAAGTTAGCTAACCTTTCTCTCCCTGTGTTCCTGCTATAGTAGTCTTAACTTATCTGGGATTTACTTTGAGCTTCCTGTTAAAGACATTATATACTGTTTAGAGACTTCTCTATCTTCACCCAGGCTATGATTTCAATGCAGAAAAATCAGCTATGAGTTTCTTGAAGGGGATCATGTTTTATTAATTTTTTTCTCTCCAATCACTTAAGAGTGATTAACATTTGCCACTGCTGTTCTTTAGTGGCTAAGTCATGTCTGACTCTTTGTGACCCCATGAACTATAGCCCACCAGGCTCCTCTGTCCATAGGATTTCCCAGGCAAGAATACAGGAATGGGTTTCTATTTCTTCCTCCAAGGGATATTCCCAATTACCATACAGAAGACCCCATAAATTCTTAATATTTGGATAAATAAATAAGAAAAAATATTGTGAAAAACTATGCACAGAAATCCTTGATTTTTATTTTTCGCTAAGAAGAAATTTATGCCTAAAATCTAAATTAATAGTCTTTATTCAAATAAAGCTGAATTTGAGATGGAGTAAAGGATAGATGAGGAATAAAGGGATGATAACTTTCATTTGCAGGAAGTGACATCACTCTGAAGAAGGTTAGATTTTTCTGTTCTCTATTCTTTACTTTCAGTGACTATTATCAACAAGTTATCCTGCCGAGTCCCCAGTGATACAGTCAGTTACAGCCTTGAGCTGTACTAAATAAAGGAACAATTATAAATTTCACAGTGAAGGTCTCTCTGACATACCATTCTTTTGTGGGGAGGTAGATGAAAGAGGAAGGTGGAGGAAATATCATTTTTTTTTTCTGATTGTGTCCTTTTTCCTCCTGCCCATTGTGTGTTTTACTGCCATCCATCAGAGTTATGTCGAGAATAGACTTTACCTAAAATAGTTGGAGAGCACCATAGTCTGTCACTTACCCCGCCATCGAGTCAATTTGAAACCTACTGTCTTCTACTAGGTCAAAAGGAATTGCTGATATTTTTAGAGAACATGATGGATTACAGTGAGGATTCTTACAAAAGACTGAAATAAAATATCAACATTATTTTCATTTCTGAATTCAATGGAAGAAGAATGGGAAAAGTATAGATGACATGTCTCACTCAACCTTATTTGCCATTTATTTTGAAAGGGGGGAGGGTAATGGGGATAAATTCCAAGCCATCATTTAAAAATGTGGCCACCCGCACTTGTTATTGATGTGTCATTGTATCACACTACTTGATAAAATTTAAATGCATTTTTTTCCTACATCTGATTTAAGGTTATCTGTACAGAACTCCTCCAGGGATGCTCCCCTCTTTGTGCCTTCATTTTTCAAGGAGTGTGAAGCTGACACAAAACTTCTATGAAATTTGGCCTTGAAATCATAGAGGAAAGAAAATTAGTGCTTTGTTGACTCGGCGCCCTCTGGTAGGGCATCACTCTGAAACTAATGTGCTTCCTAGCTGACTCCTTAACTAACCAGAACAATGGCACCTCAGTCTTATGTTGCATTCAAGATATAAATTTTAATTCATCACTTCAAGTACACCTAATTAGTTTCTAAGGTTTTAGTTCCCTAGTACAAAGGTTCAGAAATTGGTGTCTATGGAACACTGGAAGGATCAATAAAAGGACAGAACAAACTATCAAGAACTTGTTAAATCTGCCTTCCACTCAAAATTCATTCACAAAACTTCTGCCTTTATCTGTGTGTATCCCAGGTGCTCTAGTGGTAAAGAACCCACCCACCAATGCAGGAGACATAAGAGATGTGACTTCCATCCCTGGGTCGGGAAGATCCCCTGGAGGAGGAAATGGCAACCCACTCCAGTATTCTTGCCTGGAGAATCCCATGGACAGAGGAGCCTGGTGGGCTACAGTCCATAGGGTCGCAGAGTCAGACACAACTGAAGCGACTTAGCATGCACACACACACATGTTAAGATTAATCTACATACTATACGGATTAAGGAAACTACTTGTCTAAAAAGTTGAAAAACATCCCAATTTAGAATTGGGAAGAAGAAAGCAGAATCATAGAACTTTAGAGCTAAAAGGGATTTAAGTGACAGTATAATCCACTTTTCTGATTATATGAATGAGAAAATTAAGCTGGGGAGAAATGAATAGACATGTCTTAGGGCTCATGGTTATTTGTAGACATAGGTCTGCTGATGTGTTATCCAATATTTCATTTTTTTGTTCTATTATGTCAGAGATACTTGAATGAAAAGTAAGGAAGTGTCCTTGTAATAGCTAACTAAACTCCATGATGTTGTTAGCTACTCTGAAGATACTATGGAGTATTAAAACAAATTAGCCCCCATTCATTCTTCCTTCCATCCTTCCTTCCATCCATCCATTTATTAATCTCTAGCCAAGCAAATGTAGGTTAACACTAGAATCCTGTTCCTGATTATATTTTAATAGAACAAGTAATATAGTAAATCCATCTAGTCCCCAAACACTTAAAGGACTAAACACTAGAAGCAAGGATTTATAGGAGGGCACATATTCCAGATCCTACATTTAGGAGAATCCTGAATCAGATTATGAACATACATGTAACACAAGGCTTCTGATCACAGGTTGTTCCTGGGGACTTCCAAAAGTAATTTACATTAAAAAGAGGAACTTCCTGCCTAGATTTTGCTATGAAAATCTGGATATCAGTATGTCAGGTTGAATTACATACTGATACCACTTTTTGTCATAAGTAATCCGTGTATCTTCAAGCCACTCATTCCCTCTCCTGGTCACGTGCTACTCTCTAGAGAACATAAAACAAGGGAATTACAGTGATGTTAAAAACCTGTGGCTTTCACCAGCTCTAACTGCTCTCTGCTATTATCATATCACCAACTCTCACACTGGTCCCCCAGCTCTCAAGTGGTATATCACATACGCTTCCAATAATTCTTTTAGTGACCAAAAGGCACATATCCTTTTTTTGGTCTTCTGTTCCAGACTCACTCAGGGACAGGTGAGTGAGTTTTCCAGGGCCTCTAGTGGGTGTGGATCTACGTGAAGGTGCCTTGCATCCGCTGTCAGAGCCCACAGTGCTTTTCTCTCTCGCAGGGCGCTCTCGGTCCTGGGTGTCAGCCTCAGCTCCACAGGGCCCTGGTGCTGCCCCTGGGCATAACTGCTGGCTCTCCCTGCTCCTCCTGCTTTCAGAGCCGTCGGGCGCTGCTGCCGCAATACGCTGCTATCATCTAAGCACGCCCCAGCCACTTCGGCTCCCATCTCCTGCATGGAGATGCTTTTGCTTATAAACGCTGTCCAAAGGTATATGAGGCTCTGTGGAAAACCATAAAGATTTCTTCTCTCCACCTTGTCTTCTCATTAATAAGAGATCAGAAAGGGGCTGTTTAGGTCCTAAACTCTACTGAGTTTTTCTTGAAATGGGTTTGATGATGCGAAATTAACATATAGATATTCACAACTTTTTTCCATTTTTTTTTTTCTGCCCACTTAGCTTCTTTGCCTCCCTCCTCTCTGAAGAGCTAAAGGACAAAATCTAAATGGATTGTTTGAGAAAAACAAAGAACCACATCCCCAGGTTGGGGAGGGGGAGTGTTTGGGAGAAGGATATGCATATTGTGAGTGCTCTGTGCAGAGGAGAAAGGTGACTGAGAGACCAGGATGGACAAGACTATGTGGATGGGAGTGAAAGTGAAAGTGCTCAGTTGTGTCCGACTTTTGCAACCCCATGAACTATACAGTCCATGGAATTTTCCAGGCCAGATTACTAGAGTGGGTAGCCTTACCCTTCTCCAGGGGATCTTCCCAACCCAGGGATCGAACCCAGGTCTCCTGCATTGCAGGCAGATTCTTTACCAGCTGAACCACAAGGGAAGCTCATGTGGAAGGGAGAATTCTTTTTTTTACTCTTTCAGAATTTTCCACAGTTTATTGTGATCCACACAGTCAAAGGCTTTGGCATAGTCAATAAAGCAGAAATAGATGTTTTTCTGGAACTCTCTTGCTTTTTCCATGATCCAGCGGATGTTGGCAATTTGATCTCTGCATCCTCTGCCTTTTCTAAAACCAGCTTGAACATCTGGAAGTTCCCTGTTCACGTATTGCTTAAACCTGGCTTGGAGAATTTTGAGCATTATTTTACTAGTGTGTGAGATGAGTGCAATTGTGCGGTAGTTTGAGCATTCCTTGGCAATTGCCTTTCCTTGGGATTGGAATGAAAACTGACCATTTCCATCCTGTGGCCACTGCTGAGGTTTCCAAATTTACTGTCATATCAGCCATAGGTATACATACATCCCCTTTCCCTTGAATCTCCCTCCCATTTCTGGATGGGAGAATTTTGTTAGGATATAAGGATGAGAGACTTCCAGGTATCTAAGGATGCTCAAGAATGTGGAAAGGGCAGGAGGATTTCACTAGAATAGCTATAGACTAAGTTTCTTTGTTTACCTAATGCTTGAAAGACAAACAAGTAAAACCTTAAATTTCAACCTAGACTGGTGAAGTTTTATATACACTGTGTAGTCATACCAATATTTATGTCCTGCCCATCACCGTATCCTCATGCTATTCCTCTCCCTTCTATAGACTCGGACGCGAGTTCATAAAGACTAGGTCAGGAGTCAAATGTGAAGGAAAATCACCAAGATGTATCCAAGGTTCTGGCTGCCTCTTGAGGTTGAGTCTTCACTACACAGCCAAGGTTGACTATCTCTCTTCTCCCCTGAGATGAATTCTCACCAAGACTACTCTCAGTCTCATACACTTCTGGTAGATCCACTCCTGAGTTGGCCAGAGTTGTCTTTTTAGCCTTGCCTGCTGCTGCTGCTAAGTCACTTCAGTCGTGTCCAACCCTGTGCGACCCCTTAGACGGCAGCCCACCAGGCTTCCCCCCCCTCTGGGATTCTCCAGGCAAGAACACTGGAGTGGGTTGCCATTTCCTTCTGCAATGCGTGAAAGTGAAGTCACTCAGCCGTGTCCGACTCTTAGCGACCCCATGGACTGCAGCCTACCAGGCTCCTCCATCCGTGGGATTTTCCAGGCCTGAGTCAGAGCCAATCTGGGACCCCCCCAACCCAAGCAGGATTGTGTCGTGGACCCTGGTAGGGAACTCTTGCTCATGTGCTTGAGTTTTCTGGGTGCCAGTGTAAGCAGACACTTTCATTGTTTCCTCATTCCTACATTCCAGTTTTATAAGTCTCCAAATTAATTCAGAGCAGATGAAGACGAATCTGCTTCAGAAGTCTGCACACTTCTCAAAGTATCCCAGTTGATTTAAGGGCTGATTTATTGGAGACTTCTGGACTCACCAGCTTTTAACTTCACTTTGCTTCCCAGATCAGCATCTGTGTTTGTTTAACAGCCACTGGTTGACTGACTCTGAGAATCACGGATGCCACATGAAGGCTCGGGGGCCACATAGCTCATCTTCTGAAGTGACACTGTGGGTATTTCTGTCACTCATCAAACTAGGATTTGTCACATGAAAATTGCAGTCAAGGATTGAGCCTACCAGTTCCCTGGAAAAATAAATCTCAGAATCCACTATGCCATAAAGTGTTCTCCAAGCTTGTCAACATCCTTTTCTCCTAAAGCCGAAGCAGAGATGATGTCATTTCCGGATAGCAAGGAGGTTATTTTAATTCATGTTTTCAATGCCTTTCTATCATGGACATGATAGCAGTCCCCAACGTTTTTGGTACCAGGGACCAATTTCATGGAAGACAATTTTCCCACAAACCGGAGGTGGGGTGGTGATGGTTTGGGGATAATACAAGTGCATTACATTTATTGTGCACTTTATTTCTATTGTGATTACACTCATTCCACCTCAGTTCATCGAGCATTCGATCCTGGGGTTGGGAACCCCTAAACCAGGCCCAAGTCAGAGGTCATGGAAGGATACACAGTCTCCATTCTCAACTCAGTGGTGACACTGCCTACTGAGGGAGCAGATGGGCGCCCGCCCCTCAAAGCAGAGCATGATGCTAGGTAGAGAGATGCACCCAAGGTGAGTGGGCAGCCAGGTTTGACTGTGGAGAAAGCAGTGGCCTACGGTAGAGCAGGGCAAGGTGAGGACATTTAGCTGTCCTCTTTCACGTCACCTCATATTTGCCAGGAAGAGAACACTTGATTTAGAAGCCCCCATACCTGTCCTTTGTGCAAGTCCCTTCCATCTCCCACCAGTGCCCCTGCCCTGAGTTAGTGTGGTGGGTGCATATGAAAGCATTGGAATCACTTTTGAAATCCAAGATGCCCAAGTCCCACCACAGACCTACTGAAAGAAGATCTCCATGCAAGGAGGCTGGGATCTCTGTTACTCAAAGCTTTCTGACCAGAGCACCCCAGAACACCCCAGCAGTGCTGCTGGCCCCCTGGCACAAGTCTTCACTGTGGCCTCTGCAAATCATTGCTCTGAAGGTTCTTTCCAGAATCCCATCAGAGGGGCTGGGTGAGCATTCCTTGAAGTGCATCACATGACAAAACCTTCTCTTCAAGATTTGGCTGTGGGTCCAACCTGAAGATGAGACGGCTGGGGGAAAGAGGCTCTATGCTAAACTTGGAAGTCCACCAAGTCTATTTGGATCCCATTCATCAAGTCCAGACTCTCAATTGCCACTGTGTAGAGCTGTCTAGGACACAGTCAGTCAGACCACTGCGGATCATGGGAATGAGTGTATGAGGCCAGATCTAGGTTAGCTTCAAGGTTAGCTCTCAGCCCCTCCATACTTCCTCCAAGTGTTTGTTTGTTGGCTGCATCGAGTGCTTCTTTTTCTGTTGTGACTTAAGGGCATTCCAGGTTAGGCCCTTTGCTCAGATCAATGACTGAAAACTTGCAAGCATCCCTGGACCTTCAGGCTTCCGGGACACCCTGTCCATATGCATTCCTTATGTCCCTGGAATGCAGTAGGATCAGCATGGTAGCAGGGGAGACTCTGGATTTGGGAGAGGAGAGCTGGTCTCAAATCTTCACTGTGCTACCATGTACCCGTGTGTCTCATTTAACCCCTCTGTCTCAATTTCCTTGTCTATAAGATGAGGGAATTGGATTAGAAGAGTGCCAAGGTCACACCCCTTTTCACTGGGATAGTGTATGATCGATAGTGCACTGGAAATTGTTAGAAAGTAATTTACATAGATTTTTGTCTCTGCCAATGCTAGAGATACCAAGGGAATATTTCATGAAAAGATGGGCACAGTAAAGGACAGAAATGGTATGGACCTAAAAGAAGCAG
Organism: Cephalophus harveyi; assembly: GCA_006410635.1. NCBI lineage: Eukaryota > Metazoa > Chordata > Mammalia > Artiodactyla > Bovidae > Cephalophus > Cephalophus harveyi. The sequence goes on from SJYT01003184.1 coordinate 59,881, forward strand.
AAGATATTAAGTAGAGGTGGCAGGAATACAGAGAAGAACATTACAAAAAAGATCTTCATGGCCCAGATAACCATGATACTGTGATCACTAGACTAGAGCCAGACGTCCTGGACTGTGAAGTCAAGTGGGCCTTAGGAAGCATCACTATGAACAAAGCTAGTGGAGGTGATGGAATTCCAGTTGAGCTGTTTCAAATCCTAAAAGGTGATGCTGTGAAAGTGCCTCACTCAATATGCCAGCAGATTTGGAAAACTCTACAGTAGCCACAGGACTGGAAAAAGCCAGTTTTGATTCCAATCCCAAAGAAAGGCAATGCCAAAGAATGCTCAAACTACTGCACAATTGCACTCATCTCACACTCTAGTAAAGTAATGCTCAAAATTCTTCAAGCCAGGCTTCAACAATACATGAACCGTGAACTTCCAGATGTTCAAGCTGGTTTTAGAAAAGGCAGAGGAACCAGAGATCAAATTGGCAACATCTGCTGGATCATCGAAAAAGCAAGAGAGTTCCAGAAAAACATCTGCTTTATTGAGTATGCCAAAGCCTTTGACTGTGTGGATCACAACAAACTATGGAAAATTCTTACAGAGACAGGAATAACAGACCACCTGACCTGCCTCCTGAAAAATCTGTGTGCAGGTCAGGAAGCAACAGTTAGAACCGGACATGGAACAACAGACTGGTTCCAAATAGGAAAAGGAGTATGTCAAGGCTGTATATTGTCACCCTGCTTATTTAACTTATATGCAGAGTACATCATGAGAAATGGTGGGCTGGAGGAAGCACAAGCTGGAATCAAGATTGCCGGGAGAAATATCAATAACCTCAGATATGCAGATGACACCACCCTTATGGCAGAAAGCAAAGAACTAAAGAGCTTCTTGATAAAAGTGAAAGAGGAGAATAAAAAAGTTGGCTTAAAGCTCAACATTCAGAAAATTAAGATCATGGCATTTTTCAGAAAACTAACTTCATGGCCAAAAGATGGAGAAACAATAGAAACAGTGATAGACTTTATTTTCTTAGGCTTTGAAATCACTACAGGATGATTGCAGCCATGAAATTTAAAACCACTTGCTCCTTGGAAGAAAAGCTATGACCAAGCTAGACAGCATATTAAAAAGCAGAGACATGACTTTGCTAACAAAGGTCCATCTAGTCAAAGCTATGGTTTTTCCAGTAGTCATGTATGGATGTGAGAGTTGGACTATAAAGAAAGCTGAGTGCCAAAGAACTGATGCTTTTGAACTGTGGTGTTGGAGAAGACTCTTGCGAGTCCCTTGGACTGCAGGGAGATCAACCAGTCCATCCTAAGGGAGACTAGTCCTGGGTGTTCATTGGAAGGACTGATGCTGAAGCTGAAACTCCAATACTTTGGCCACCTGATGGGAAGAACTGACTCATTGAAAAGACCCTGATGCTGGGCAAGACAGAAAGCAGGAGGAGTAGGGGATAACAGAGGATAAGATGGTTGGATGGCACCACTGACTCGATGGACATGAGTTTGAGCAAGCTCCGGGAGTTGGTGATGGACAGGGAAGCCTGGTGTGCTGCAGTTCATGGGGTCGCAAAGAGTCTGACACAACTAAGTGACTAAACTGACTAAATGATATATGTATTTAGAAGTGAGACTTATAGAAAAATTTTTCAAAGTTATATTTTATTAATTAAAATGGAAAGGAAGACAATAGCCTAGTATTTTTTGATGTCTGTCACACATCACATATCGTTTGGAGTGTTTCTTCTTTCTTGATTTCAGTCTAATCTCTCCTAAAGTCCAGGAAAATTCTTGTTCCAGTCAGAAAACCCCGGGAAATTCTCATTTCAGATAAGAAAGCAGACTTATAAGTAAAAGAGCTTGTCTAAGTTTGCTGCTGCTAAGTCGCTTCAGTCGTGTCCAACTCTGTGCGACCCCACAGATGGCAGCCCGCCAGGCTCCACCATCCTGGGATTCTTCAGTCAAGAACACTGGAGTGGGTTGCCATTTCCTTCTCCAATGCATGAAAGCGAAAAAGTGAAAGTGAAGTCTCTCAGTAAGTGTCCGACTCTTGATGACCCCATGGACCGCAGCCTACCAGGCTCCTCCATTCATGGGATTTTCCAGGTAAGAGTACTGGAGTGGGTGCCATTGCCTTCTCCTGCCTAAGTTTACAGCGCTAGTAAATGACAGAACTAGGGTTCAAGTTCAGGTTTTGTGATGCTAAATCCAGTGCTGTTGATAGCTCAAATTTTGTTATAACCCTGCAAAGAGAAGCACACCTTCCTGTAAATTAACTGGCTGGTCCACTTCAGTGGGCAACGACTGTGAATAGTACCACGTGAGAGTCGGGTGCTGTGTGCCCTTCACTTCATGCTTTCCTTCAGAGTACATCATGGGAAATGTACAAGCTTCCATGAGGCTTTTGTTAGCAACTCAGTCTGACAACGACCAAATGAATGTCTTTGTCTCCTTTCTGCTCTAACTCCTCTTTCTTTAAGAAGAAAAATAAAAAAATAAAGCATAACTAAGTGTTATGGCAAAAATCAATTGCTGTGGTTTTAATCAAGAAAATGCCAGCAAAAAATCCCAAGTTTAAAATCCCAAGGAAAACATAGCCAAGCCCATGGTAGAGGCAGAGGAAGAAATTATGCAACAAATGCTAATGAAAATGTTTAAATGTTTGCCAAGACTCTGCATTGTGATCACATAGGGCATTATGACTTTTTATTTTCTGCCTTTCTGAGTGATTAAAATACCAATTTTGAGGCTGTAAGAATTTTAACCATAATTCTCTCCCATTTTATGAGACATCATTATAAAGACCTGAAACAGTAAAGGAGAATACATAAAGGTGTTGTTGGTTCAACTAACATTCAACTCGATGGACATGAGTTTGAGCAAGCTTCGGGAATTGGTGATGGACAGAGAAGCCTGGCCTGCTGCAGTCTGTAGGGTCGCAGAGAGTTGGACACAGCTGAGTGACTGAACATTCGTAAAAGATGAGGAAGCCATTTGAAATGATTCTGAGGTCACACACTAGGCCCTTTAGGTGGTCAAACCTCAGTTCATACTTGGCACCTGCAAACCTTAAATAGTTAAACAACATGCCTGCAAGCAGCTAGCTGGGCAGATGCACCATTCATTGCACCGAGGCCGAGCATTTTCCTGTGGTGGGTGTGGAAGAGGCACCAGAAGTGCTTTCTAGGCTTGACTGTCTCCTTTGCCTCCAACACCCTGTCAGTTACTTAATGTTCAATTTCCCCTCATCTCCTACCACTACCACTGTCCTCTCTCTCACAAAGGGTTTTTTTTTTTTTTTTATATTCACATTTAGATTGGTCAGCTCCAGAAGTTAATTGTCCTTGCCAATTTTGATGTCAGATAAACATACCTATCTTTCTGTCTGTCTATAGTGTTAGTCTCTCAGTCGTGTCCGACTCCTTGCGACCCCATGGACTGTAGCCCGCCAAGCTCCTCTGTCCATGGAATTCTCCAGGCAACAATACTGGACAGGGTTGCCATTGTCTTCTCTAGGGGTTCTTCCCGACCCAGGGATCAAACCTGGGTCTCCTGCATTGCAGGAAGATTCTTTATGATCTGAGCCAGTCCATCCACTTATCAATAGATTGTACACAGACTTCTTTTAGTCTAGGACTGTGAGACTTTCCAGGTATTTTACTTCTCAACAGATTTCTCTCTTGGGTTTCAGTATAGACTCAGACATGACCACTAGATAAAGTAGATACAGCTATCATGGGCTTGCGAGAGTAATTGCTTTAATGAGGGGTCTGATGCGCTTCTGTTGGTCTCCCGGGAAGCATGGCAGAAGGGACTGAGTTTATAATTGACTCTAATCCTCTCTAATCTTCCACCTTAACCTCCCCAAGAATTAAGTAATTGATTTTTGGTCTCTTGAAAGAAAATAAAGACCTCCTGGGATGAAACTTGGCAGCTGCTCAAAGACAAAGAGACGATCCAAGGCTGGCACCATTTGTATTTGGATGTGGAGAACTTTCTGGACCTAATCAGGTGGTTTTCCTGCCACGTTCCCTTAGAGTCCCAGTGTTTGGTTCCTAATTGAGCACCAGCATGATCCTGGGTCAGAGCTCAGACAGAATTTCATAACCATTTCTTTAACCTCAATGCCAGATACCATTAAGACAAGCATGCCAGAGAGAGTGGAGGCCAAGGTTATTCTTTAGCACTCTGCCTCCTCTAAGAATCACCCCTCCCTCCCTGTCCCCCACATCCAAGGCCTGTGGTTCCAATTTGCTTCTCTCAGGCTGCAGGCACCACCCCTTGTCTCTTCAGCCCCTCAGGAAGGCCAGAGCTTGTGTCTTTTCCCTCTCACGAAGTCTTTTCTCCATATAGGCATCAGCTGCTACAACAGTGAGCTGTGGAGATAAGGAGAATCTAAATTTTAAATTGGATATTATTCACACAGTTCTTGTTCTTTTAAAACCTACGCTGAGTCGGACACGACTGAGCGACTTCACTTTCACCTTTCACTTTCATGCATTGGAGAAGGCAATGGCAACCCACTCCAGTGTTCTTGCCTGGAGAATCCCAGGGATGGGGGAGCCTGGTGGGCTACCGTCTATGGGGTCGCACAGAGTCGGACACGACTGAAACGACTTAGCAGCAGCAGCAGTGAAAATGGGACCACAGTTATAAACCATTGTGAATGGAGAATGACATATACACTTTGAGAGAAAGTTTACCTTCTTCTCTCTGACCTCTCTTCCCTCAAGCCCTCCTCTTCTCCCCATTCTGCAGCCACCTTTTGAGTTTCCATTGCTCCTTGTAGAGCCCAGAGTCAGCCAATTTAATCATCTTCTCTCCTTCCTTTGTGCCCCTACCTCTCGACCTCCTGATATCACCGCCTTGCAGAACTGCAATCTCCTGTCACGCTGACACCAAGTATTGTTGATTTCAGTCCAAGGTCAAGCTATCATTTTCTGCCACATCCTCACCTCCACTCAGGAATCCTTTTCCTTATTTCTGTGTCTTCTTGGCATCATCCTCCCCAGCCGGCAATCCAAACTCCTTTCTCCTCCTTTCTCAGGGCTTCTCCCTCACTGATTTTCAGCAAATGATCCAGCTTCTCTTCTGTTTTTATATCACATTGATGGCTCAGATCTAAATGTCTTCAACTTTCTTACTCTCCACATTCCAATTTTACTGTAATATTTTTTATTCTCCCTCTCAAAGCAGAAGCAATTCCCACCCACCCCCCACCAACCCCTTTTTTCTTTGCAGTCTGATCACTCCATCTGTGCTCTGGATTGCAGCCCTCTTCATCTTCTCCAAGACATTTTCCTGTAAATTTTTTACTCTTTCTTGAATTATTAGTGTCTTCTTCTTCATCATCTGCTTCCCCTCAGCCTAAAATGAATGCTATATTACCCCAAATCCTGTCCTAAACATACTTAACTGTTTCACCTTCCTGCTACCAAACTTTTTTTTTCTGGGAAAAAAAAATCTTCTATTCAGTCTGCCTCCCAAATTCAAGTTCAGCCTCTGTACACACTCTTCTGCCACTGCCTATTTAAGCTTTCTAGTGAGAAACAGAGGAGGGAAGAAATATATAGAGAGAAAGAAAGCAGAAAGGAAACAAAACTTCAGGAAAATGAATATTATGGTATGGAAGGTTGCATGGCTTTTGGAGAAGAAGGCGAAGGGTCAGCCACACAGGTATGTGGCGTAGGGGATGGGAGCAGAAGAGCTCTGCTATGGACTTGCCCACAGAAGCTGGAATGCATTTCACAGGGGCGCCACCCTCTGAGCAAGGGGAGTCAGGGTAGGAAAGAACCCATGTTCCATTCCAGCCAAGTGAACCCTTAACCCAGCCAGCTGATGGGCAAGTGCCTGGGTCAGAGCAGTGGAGTCCTAGTGCAGCAGGTCTGGGGCTGACCTTGGCCTCCTGCCAGACACTACTGAGCGGAGAGATCAGTCAGCTGCTGATGTGCAGTCCTGGATAGAGCTGCTGGAAGATGAAGGCATCTCCTACTTAGGTGATGTGCCCCCTCAACCTCCCACCCACAAATCTACTGCCGCCTCTATCCCCAAGTACATCAGTTTTTTAAAAGCATTTATTCATTTCCAGGCTTCTGTGGTGGCTCAAACAGTAAAGAATCTGCCTGCAATGCAGGGGACTCTGTGTCAGGAAGATACCCTGGAGAAGGCAATGGCTACCCACTCTAATATTCTTGCCTGGGAAATCCCATGGGCAGGGGAGTCTGGTGGGCTACAGTACATGGGGTCATAAAGAGTTGGACATGACTGTGTAATTAACACCCACTTATACTAATTTCCAGTTGTGTTCTGATTTAAGTTTGTTTAGTCTTAGTGCCCGGAGAAGGCAATGGCACCCCACTCCAGTACTTTTGCCTGGAAAATCCCATGGACGGAGGAGACTGGTAGGCTGCAGTCCATGGGGTTGCTAAGAGTCGGACACGACTGAACGACTTCACTTTCACTTTCATGCATTGGAGAAGGAAATGGCAACCCACTCCAGTGTTTTTGCCTGGAGGATCCCAAGGACGGGGGAGCCTGGTGGGCTGCCGTCTATGGGGTCGCACAGATTCGGACACGACTGAAGCAACTTAGCAGCAGCAGTCTTAGTGCCTGTGTCAGATGATATCTTTTTAATTTAAATTAATGAAAAAGCTTTTTAGTCTTCAACCTAATCAGCAAATTTATAGACCTATCATCAAACTTACACGTACAAGAAGAAAAGCCAGACCAAGACTTCAATATAATTTAAACGGAAGAGAGTGTTTTATTGTTTTGTCACACTGAGGCCTTGATCCAGACAGAGCTAGTTCATGTCAGAAAATATTAAAGGATCAACTCTACAATGTGTGGATTTGAGGGCACAAGCCACACTGATACAGGAAAGAGAGGCCAAGCCCATGATTGGGTATAAGGGAGGTGTCAGAGGCATATGTACTCAATAGCAACTGAAGAGGAAATGAGAAGAAACCAATGCAGAAAGAACCTTTGATCCTTTCTCAACCAAAAGGAAAAAAAAAAAAAAAAGCTCCTTGCTTAAATAGGCAATGCTGCTCTGAGTAAGAATATTCATCTTTATGTTCCTGCTTTGTTTTATGGTGTCATTATTCTAGGCAAGGATTATTCCTGTCTGGTTTCCACGAAGCCCCCAAAGTCATTGACACATAAACACTAACTTGCTTAGGGAACTCCACTGGCAGCAGAGCCCGGGGAAATTGTGTCATCCATTTAAGATGTCTCACATTCCAGACACACTGTTATCCCAGGCCAGCACTGGCTCCCTTGAAAGCAATAAGCAGACAATATAGGAAGCTGTCAGAAAATCCAATATCTAAACCCGATATGAGATGGTGGCCCCAATCTAATAAGAATAGATTCATTTCGCTTTATTCCTATTTTGTCACCTGCTTTATGGAGAAAGGGAAGCATGATGAATCAGATCATTATGGTCACCTCTGAGTACATATTGACTCATCATTCCCTAAACTTTTATGCTAAATATTTACAGCCATGTAAATTCATGGAGACTGAGTTTCTTAATGTTCCCCTCCTTTCCATGACAGTATTACAACCTTCCTCTGCTAAGGAAACGAAAAGGCTCCCTCAGGGCTAGCTTAAACAACTTGATTGTTGGATGATCTGGGACTAATTTAAATTCACAAATGAATTGAATAGAAGTGTAGATTCTATTCATCTGGTCTAGAGTAAATGGTCTTCAACCAACACCACTCCAGGAAGCAACTATATTCGCTAACTTGCTTAGGATTTCCATGGAATCCATATTTTTATTAAAAACTGTAATTTGATTTGAGAAAAATTGCTAAGGAAATAAAAGGATAGAGAACCTGAGACCTCAAACTCTTCCAATTTAATATTTTTTAAGTAGATAGATTTATTAATTCAATTTATATTTCTTTTATAGTGGCTCTATGCCCTACCCAGTTTTCATGCACTGGAGAAGGAAATGGCAACCCACTCCAGTGTTCTTGCCTGGAGAATCCCAGGGATGGTGGAGCCTGGTGGGCTGCCGTCTATGGGGTTGCACAGAGTCGGACACGACTGAAGCAACTTAGCAGTAGCAGTAGCATGCCCTACCCAGTACAATCTGTATATTGGGTGGCTGTTTGCTTTAGGCTTTGATGTAAGACCTAGCAAAATCCTCCTATTAAGCCAGTCGCTACAAGCTATGACTGATCTACTGTAGCACTGATTTTTTAAGGATCACAGGAAAAGCCTCAGTTGGGCATGGAGGTGTGGGGAGGAGTATTAAGGGATTACAGGCTGCATCTGCCAGAAGAAGATATTCGCCCATATAATTTATTGTAATTTTTGTGATTTATATATATGGCCTATCATCTGTATATTTCATGGAAATTTTTTATTTTATAACTTAATGGCAAGCCATACAGATTACTTGGTTGGCTCTCTAAAAGTCATTTAGTGATGACCATTAAACTCGTCTTGAATCAATGAACTAGAAAGCAACTTTCATTTGTTTAATTTTTAGCAGTTTACTATTTTACTAATGAAGAAAATTAAATGACCTGTCTGTCCAACCACACTGATTTGGAGAGAGTTATGTCCAGAAACTGTCTTCCTTCTCTTGACTTCTCTCCTTTGGGTCTTTTAATTTTATTAATAGTATTCTGTAGGTACAATAGAGGCCAGGCTTTGTACCTTTCATGTATGTGGTTTCATGTATGTGGTCTCACTGAATTCTCACAGCGACCCTAGAGTTTGAGTATTGTCATTATCTTTATTTGTATGTAAAAAAACTGACACTCAAAGAAGTTAAGTGACTTCACCAAAGGCATTTGACTAATAGCTAGTGAATCCTAGATGTTAAACTACAGTTTGTTTCAAACCAAACCCTCAGTTGTTAACCATACCATATACATAACATTGCTTAGAAAAATGATATTGCAAAGCTCTCATGGGCTTTTCTCCCTTTCCCAAGGTCTCTCACATGACTTTCTAAATTCCCATGGTCGGAGCTCAAATCCTTGGATCACATTGGCTTCATTATGTCACTGTCTGTTGGGGATTCAGAACTTGCTGGGAACTTAACAATATTGGCACTAACCCAAGCATCAGTCACCTGTCTCCAGGTCTTTTGAAACTACAGTTGACACAAGTAGAGAAAAATAAATACAAGTGGTTTTCATCGAGGAAAGAATTAGGCAATAAGTGCAAATTAACATTTTGGCAAAAGGCTATTGCTATCATAAGAAAAACAAAATGTAAAAGGTACTGTGCATTTTGTGTTAGTAATAGCTAATTTTGCAGTGGTTTTACTTTGGTTCCAGGTGTTTTACATGTCGTCACTTCTCACAACCAACCCTATTTTACAGACATGGCAGCTGAGAGATGCTAAGCATCTTCTTTAAGGTCACAGATGGGAAATGGCAGAGCCAAGAACTGAAGCAGATCTAACTACAGAGCCCACATTCAACACTCATTATTCCAAATTGATGAAGGTGTTTATATCTATATACAGGGTTTGGTGTGATAATCTTTGTGATTAGAAACATGAGGTAGGGTGTTAAATACACAAATTTGGAAAGAATGAAAAAAAATTTAATAGAAGTAATGCTTTTCAAAAATTAGAAGGCTAAATGGATGATTAGTAGTACTGAGTATGAGTAAGAGGAATTATCTTAAAGATTAGAGAATATAAAGATGATTTTTTTTTAATTTATCACATTTTAGTGGTTTGAATGGTATCCCCCAACACCTGGCAAAATATATGCAAGTCTTAATCCCCAGTATTTATAAATACGACCTAATTTGAAAAAGGTCTTTGCAAATGTCATTAAGTTAAAGATCTTGAGATGAGATCATCCTGGATTAACAGGGTGGGCCCTAAACTCAGTGACTAGTGCTCCTACTAGAAACAGAAGAGGAGAGGGCAGTGAGGAGGAGGCCCTGTGAAGGCTGAGGCATCACAGTGGAGGGATGCCGACAGAGCCCAGAGGCTCAGGAGCCACCGAACAGGTTGTTCCCTAGAGCTTTGGGTGGTGGGGAGGCCCTACTGACAACTTGGCTTGGGACTTCTTGTTCCCAGAACTGTTGCAGAATAAATTTCTGTTGTTCAAAGCCACCACGTTGCTGGTAATTTGTGATAGCAGCCCCAGAAAACTAATACAACATGTTATACCTTTAATCTCTACATAATAAATTATATTTTTAAAACCCATAGTCTCCAAAATCTCTATCCGATGAATTTAGTGACCATGACGACACATCAGGATCCAGGAATGCATGACTTCAGATGGTGGTATAGAATGTCTTGATAGATATTCATGAAAGAAGAGTCTTAGTTCATAGTTTGTGACTGGGTCCTGCCTCTCACGTTAAAACCAGTCAGTTTCTAGTTATTTTGCTCATTCTCAAGTATTCATTTTCACTGTGACATCCTATTAGATCATGGAAGTATTTTCCTGCCCCATATTCAGGCTTCATTTCCATGTTATAAAGGTAAATAATCCATTGGAAAAATCCAAAGGTCTTCCTAAAGGAGAACTTCATATTGATGCCTATGCTCACTCTCAAGCTCTCTGGGGAATTTGATCCTACCTAGAATGTTAAGACCTCATAGAAAAAAGAAGTCTTTTAAATGGTAACACTTCGTGTCCCCAAGGCATGCTCTTGACGTACACGGAGGTGACAGAAGTGATGGATCTGAAGGGTGCTGATTCTTCACTTGTCTTTAAAAACAAAAACTAAATGCTATTCTATCACTGTTAGAGTCTCAAAAGAATGTCTCAGACACTCTATACACAGAACACCATGACACTCTCCTGATTTCCATTGTTTTCTTCCATGAAATCTGGGATTCTCTTGAAGGCCCTGCCAATGGTGGGGAGCTCCTCCCTGTGACAGAACACACCTCGGCGCACAAGACTAAAGTGAGTGACATCTTCTCAAGCCCTTCTCTAGGGAGAAAAAACATCCTCCCCTGACTTTCAGCCATCACCCTGTGGGTGGTTCTGAGGTACCTCCTTGCCAGTAGGCTAGGCACTCTCCATAAAGCCCTGTCCTCGTCCAAATGGACCAGTAAAGAAAGCCTGCAGCTTTTCCTGTTACAATACGTAAGCACTGTTCAGCTGCTGTGCTGGATGTTATCTGTTTATCCCTCTGGATACATCATACTCATAGTCCTGGTAACCTAAGCTATGTGGATATGTAAATAAGCTCCCTTGACCTCTGGTCCAGCCAATGGGTACACGTAAATATCTCTTCTTCATTCTCCTTCTTCCCTCTACCTGATGAGATAGAAATTATGTATTTGTCAAAACTACTTGAAAAAATGTACTTAGTTGCTCAGTTGTGTCTGACTCTTTTTGACCCAGGGACTGTAGCCTGCCAGGCTCCTCTGTCCATGGGATTTTCTAGGCAAGAATACTGGAGTGGATTGCCATTCCCTTCTCCAGAGAATCTTTCAAACCCAGGGATCAAACCCAGATCTCCTGCATTGCAGGCAGATTCTTTACTGTCTAAGCCACCAGGGAAGCCTCACTTGACAAGATGGAGGGGAAAGAGTAAGGTTGACATATGTATATCCCCAGGTCCCTACCTGAGAGGTTGCCCTGGCATGGCTGCACTTCCACACTGAGGACGCACTTCCTGTCAGGAGCTCCTCTCCATATAGACACTCTCTGGTGATGCTCTACTGTTTTCCTTCAGTTCTGAGAAAGAAAGTTGCTTCTCAGTGTTGCTAGCTCTGAGAACTCTGCCATCCCTCGTTGTTTCCCTATACCCTACCACACCTTTATAAATAAACTCTAGAATAAACTCTGTTCAGTTATCACTTTGAGTGTGCCTTCTGTTTTCTGCTGGGAAAAGGTTAGGTGATCAACTCTGGGGTGGTGCACTTCCCAGGGAGCTATTGCTTCAATGAATTGCTTAGCCACCCGTGACAGCACAAGTCACATTATAGCTTTTCTGATGTTTCTAAAATATCATGTGCCTACATGTAAGAGATCTAGATTTTGCCACATTTATTTGCTCATAGTTACAGCTTTATATCATTTAACTCTGACTGTCAGAGAAACTATGGACATGAACTTGGCCAGACTTCCGTGAGATGGTGATGGACAGGGAAGCCTGGTGTGCTGCAGTCCGTGGGGATGTGAAGAGTGAGACATGACTTGGTGATTGAACAACAACGAAATCGGAGAAAGACTTTTGTCCTTGGTAGAGGTAAGTTTCTCACCCTTATTTTAATCTTACATGCTGCTGTTGAATTCCATGACGCATGTGACAAGGATTTATGTGTTTTCTATAGTTGATCTGAGCATTTGGCAAGTCAGCCATAAAATGTTTTTAAATTTATATTTACTTCATCAAGGTATATATTGTCAGCTCTTTTATGAACTGCTAATTTCCTTAGTCTAATAGACTTCATAGGGAACTTAAAGGTCATAACTGGTGGTAGAGCTGGTGGGGGTCCTTATAGTAGTCACCCCTCTCCTTGGTAAAGCTGAAGACACATCAGGGAAGAGAAAAGGTTCTACGTCTTTGTTCTGTAGATCAACCCTAGTGCCAGACAGAGCTGGAGCCCAATATTTGATGAGACGCTAATCAGAGTGAAGGCTATATCTTATTTTTAAGACACCTTTACTAGCTTATTTCAGTTTTGTGCACATTGTGAGATGAATATGCAATATCGTTCTCATTGATGGGAAATGGTGTTTCTTAGTCAAGAGAGTTTCACCTACCTAGAAGCATTCATATAGCTTCCATGGGGGCTGAAGAAAGAGCAGAGGGTAGGGAGATAGACTTCGTCTCCAAAAGCACAACTGAGATTGGGGCCTTCTTAGTTACCTGAGGATGACATTCTCTGGAACAGGAACTGGGGACTGAAAAAAGTATTGTAAAGAAGAAGGAAAAGGCAGTTCAAGGGTGTATTATTAAACAACTAACATGGTAGATAAATGTGTCTGCGTCCCTCTGGCTGCCTTCTGAAGAGTTGGGTAGAACGTTCTCACATGAGAATCACCCATATGAGCGTCAGAAGAGGAGGGATTTATGCGGCAGCTCCTGCCCGCCCTGGTCGTGTCCCCCCGCCCCCTGCCATGGAGCATTAACTCCTTGTACTTTCAACATTGTGCATGTGTCGGAGGGGATGAGACCCTGTATCTCTTCCCCAGAGAGGCCCAAGTCAGAAAGTAAGAGGTGTTCAGGGCAGCTGGGGAAGGGTGCCTTCAGGCTGCAGATGGTAGCTGCTGGTTGCCTCCGCAACAGCTGGAGGTCAAAGGTGGAGAGCAAGGATGTTTGACAAGGCACAGTGTTCCTGTACTCACAGAGCTTTCACATACTAATGCAAAGTGACGGTGTATTATAGCAATAAGAAAGTCAGAAACTTAACTTTCAGTGATGGGCATGACAAAGGAAATACAACTTTTGGTGTGGCAGAGACCCACAGTGGGAGGAGGTGGGGGAGGCTTAGTCACAGAGGTCAGGAAAGGCCTCAAGGAGGAAAGGGCACCTGAACAGACCCAGAAATCCAGTCATGTAAGGATCTCGTGGAAGGGTGTTCAAAGCAGAGAAAATGGCAAATACAAACACCCTGGGGCTCAGTGAACATGGAGAGCCTGAGGGACAGAAAGGAAAGAGTGTGCAGGACTGTGGTGAGAGAGGAAGTGTGGAGTTGGTGGCGGGGAGCCTTGGCGAGCTGCTGTGTGTCTGACCTAGGGTGTATGCGGAAAGGACCTTGGACATTCACAGAGCTGACAGCTGAGGTCTGCACCTCTCTCAAGTATCTCTCGGAGTCTCCGAGCAGTTTTCTGTCACAAAGGCACACATCTGAGATATGTGTGCTGTGAGGCTGATATGGCAGGGGGTGAATTGCTTTGTTGGGGACTGAGTCTGGTTGACAACCGAGCACCCACATTTCAGCCTGCTTCTGTTGTCCTTCACTCCTGGCCTCATACATAGAAACATCTGTGATATGATTGATCCTTCCTTCTGTGGATAAAATAAAGTAGCCCAAGGTAAAGCCAAACCCTTGAGTTCAATATTTACAGTATAAATAACTCTTGTGACTTCATGTTCATCACTTCCCTTCCCTGGACACCAGAGTCCTCATTTTTAAAATAAGGGAGCTGATTCTTCAGAGGTTTCTTGGTTCTATAACTGTGCTTAGAGTGTGAAATTGATACAAATACTTCTAATTCCAAGTAGACTCAATGAGCCATAATTCTCTTTTAGGGGGAAAGAAGCTTTTCTAACATTCTCAAAAGTGACAAAACATGATTTTGTTTTAGGGGAAAAAAAAAAAAAAGCCTTGAGGATTTTCAGCTTGCTTCAGAAGACTCTCCCCACACAGCATTTTCTTTGTCGTTTTGTTTACACCAACATCTCATGCGCCCAGAGATGTGCCTTCCCAGGCAGGTGCTGGGTTCCCCACTCAGCTCTAATTGTGGGTACTGGGGATAAAGAGGAGACTGAAAAGAGAAAAAGAATTGCTTGGAATTGTAAATAAGAGACCTATGATGCCTTCTCTGAGCAAAACCAGAGGGGAAAAAAAGATAAATGACTAAAGAACAGTGAAAATAGGATAAAACTGATGCTGAGTTATAAACACCAGGGTGAGGTTAATTCAATAACTTCCATTAAAATATAGCATGCTTAGTTTCACTCAAAGAAATAGTCAGAATTCCTTCAGGAAATTAACTTGAAAAGCAAGCAAGCAAATGCACAAACAGAAACTTTTCAACAAGTATATATGCATGTGTTTATATATGTTAAGTATGACTATATAAATATACACGTACGTATACAAATATATACATATGAATCATTCACTGTTGTTTCCTCTGTAACATACAAGTGCAGGTTAGTAGAGAAAAATGTCATAGGAATTTTTTAAAAGCCTATGTTTTCTAGATTGTTGCTTCATTGTCAAGATACTGAAGGCAATTTGCATATTAACTTGAAGAATGGTTGTTTTCAACTGTTGAAAACATAAAACTGAATTTTTTAATAGTGTTGAGATAAGACCCAGGAAGAACCTGCCTACCAATGCACCAGACCTAAGAGATGCAGGTGTGATCCCTGGGTTGGAAAGATCCCCTGCAAGAAGAAATAGCAACCCACTCCAGTATTCTTGCCTGAAGAATCCCATGGACAGAGGAGGCTGGCAGGCTATAGTTCATAGGGTCACAGAGAATCAGACACAACTGAAGCAACTCAGCAAGTAGTATAGAATTCTTTATAAAAAATCTTTGACCTTGGGCAAGACAATCTTTTGTGCCTCAATTTTTTATCTGTAAGATGAAGTGCTCTGTCTATACTAGATAATCATACAATTACTTCCAGCTCCAAAATTCTCTCGATCTTGGCAGAAAATATTCACGTTTTGTGTGCAATAACACTTGTGCCTCTATTTTTGACTCTTCCACAAAAGACAAATCTTTGAAAAGTTAGACTTTTTGGAAGTGGGGAGTATGTTTTTATTCACAACTATCCTCTATGTTCTTTTGTTCCACTCTGGGGTCTGAGGTTTAGAACAATATCCCTGGTCTCTATAAGAACCTGAGTCACCAAATAAAATGAAATAATGTTCATTGCAAGGTTTTTATTGATCGAGAAATGAGAAGCAATACCTTTTAAAAAGATGTTCATCAATGAGGACTTTCTCTCTGACCATTTCCTCTCCTCCTTACAATCCTTCCTCCTCCGGGGGGGGAAAAAAAATTGATTTAGCTCTCAGTTACCCTAGAAATCTATTAATCACATCTCCTATTTCCTGATAGCATTATTTAATTAACTTTGCATTAGGTTCACTACAACAAAGAGAGAAGGAAGGAAGAAAGAAGAAAAAAAACTGACATGGTCTCTTTATCACCAACTCAATGGACATGAGTTTGAGCAAGCTCCAAGAGATGGTGAAGGACAGGGAAGCCTAGCACGCTGCGGTCCATGGGGTTGCAAAGAGCTGGACATTACTGAGCGACTGAACAACAGCAAAAGGATCAGGGCGTGTGATTTTGTTCCACGCTTTTTTTTTTTTTTTTAAGCTCTAAGATCAATGGAACACTTCTTAGGTTTTCAAGGTGTTTTAAAATTTCTCCATTGAATGTGAAGAGACATTTGAAATAAATTTCATTGCTTTGAAACCAGATAGAATGTAGAATTTAAAATATTTGTTCTAATTCTGTTTATGCCAACTTAACCCTAGAAATGTTAATGGTTTTTCAAGTGTATTTCTGCAAAGTCAAAATTATTGAGTTATTGAATCATTAGCTTCCCAGGGCTTTGGAAAAATCAGGAACCATCTCTCTCTCCCTTTCTTTCTCTCTCCCTCTCTTTATTTCAACTTGCCACTGAAAAGAAATATCCAAAGATTACTTGTTATAATTATTCAAGTGAATTTTGTAATTCTGTTTCTCAAAAAATATTTTAATTTTTACTTAAAAACAGTTTTCTGGACTTCTGTAGAATAATATATTATGCAACTACTTTAAAAGGAATAAGTTTATTTTTGCTGTATAACATATATCTATGTCTGCAATATAGTATGATGCAAAAAAAGCACAGGTTAGAGTGCATGTGGTAAAGTGCATAGAGAGCATCCATTTTCTTCATATATACATATTTCTGTGAATGTCTAGAAGAATATAAGACAAAATATAAATACTTCAGTTCTCTTTGGGTGCTTAGAATGCGAACTGATTTTTACTTATTTATTTTTATCCTTTTAAAGTGTTTTCTTGTAATGAGCAGTCATCATTAGAAAAATGGATTACATTAAAAACAGCCCTCAACAGATGGATTGAGCATGATGGAAATGATGGTGATAAAACAGATTGTTGTGTGAAAATTCTCATGAAATTCTTTCTCTTCTGCTGCTAAGCTGCTAAGTCACTTCAGTCGTGTCTGACTCTGTGCGATCCCATAGACGGCAGCTCACCAGGCTCCTCCGTCCCTGGGATTCTCCAGGCAAGAACACTGGAGTGGGTTGCCATTTCCTTCTTCAATGCATGAAAGTGAAAAGTGAAAGTGAAGTCACTGAGTCGTGTCCAACTCTCAGCGACCCCATGGACTGCAGCCCACCAGGCTCCTCCGTCCATGGGATTTTCCAGGCAAGAGTACTGGAGTGGGGTGCCATTGCCTTCTCTGTCTTTCTCTTCTATTAGATGATAATTCTCAAGATTCAAAAAAGTTGAGTGAAAACCAAAAGGAGGACCTTCATTCTCATGGAGGCAGGGCCCTACCTGTACTTAATCGCTTCACTTCCAGTTGGAAGTCCAGTGATCCCTTGATGATTACTCCTGGGGAGGGCAAGGGAGTAGGACCCATTCTTCCAGCCGGAGTCCAGCTGTAGGTGGTTTTTCTTTCTTTGTATTTGGGTGCATGAAAATTCAGAGGGAAAAAAAAAAAAAAAAGAAAATTCAGAGGAGATTTGATTCCATGTACAATTGGATACCAAGCCTTACCTCCTCTTTCTTTGTAATGTCCACGCCTCCATCACACTGAAGAAAGGCAGCTGCGAGGAATGCTGTCATCCTCAGCTGCCTAAGGAAGTGCAAAATTCCTAAGAGACCTCCTGCCTCTTTTTTTTTTTTTTTTTTCTTGCCTTCTTTTTTTCAGTCTACACATGTCTACCTACTAATTCACCTGATTTATCCTACTAAAATGTTACTCTTAAGTACAATACTCTTTTGCTGAAAATCCAATAACTCTCTCTGACATGAAGAAAAAATCTATAACCTAGAATTCAAAGCTCTCCAGAACTTAAACTCATCCTAGCATGACTTTGCCTCAACACCCCCAAGAAAGCCTTTGCTTCATGATAACAGCTAACTCACTGCACTGACCTTGAAATTCAATACTCCCAAGTATTGGCTCTTCCTGTTTTATCTCTCTGGAATGACTTACCTCATGCTTTCTCCCACATTCACTTCTACAATATAAAGCCAAGTTAAGATTCACACTTGATATGTTCCTAGCCCACGGATCTCTATAAGAGATCACCCCCTTTTCTAAAGACCTGTGCCACCTACTCATTCACTTCTGTGCTTTATGTTACTTGATTTCTTTGGTGCGTGTGGAAGTTTTCTCCCCAGCAAAATGATTAGTTGTCTTAAAGACATGGGCTGAATTTTATCATCTGTATTTTTAAATCACCTAGAACTATGCCTCTTCAGTAGTAATCCCTTAAGAGTTGGCACTAAATGTATGTTTTTTTTTTATGAACTGAAACATTAACTAGAATGTTTTCTAAGCATTTTGGTAAAGAAATGTACAACAGTGGAACATTCCACATTCCTGTTTTTTTATGTAAGTAGTTAAAAGACGAAATCTAAGACTAATCAGTCATATTTTGAGTTAACCTCAGTGAAAACCACAAGAGTAAGATTACCTTTTGCTCAGCTTCCTATTTCTGAAAATGTCCTTATCTCGTTGAGGGTTAGTGTTTAGATGGAGCATTTAAAAACTTTGTCCAGAACACACAATTATGGCTTGCCTCTAGCAGAAATAATGGGTGCCCCCACTTCTCTCTGTCAATAATTGAATTTGCCTCTGAAGTTCAAGAAGTTCAAGATTTCCTTTTGTGTGTAAAACTGGCTGCTTCTGTTTTCTCTGTATATGCAGCAGACCCAAATCTAAGGCAGAAGAAGCACTGCAGTGGGGATTTGTGAGCAGGGACGATAATAGAAGAGATTGACATGACTTCACAGAAGAGTTATTTTTAAGTGGAGAGAATGCCTATCCTTATGCTGAAAGGGCCTTTAGAAAATATTCCTGGGATTGAAGAGCAGGGTGGGGGCAGTTCCCGTCACCAGGCTACAGTGTTGGTCTGCGGGGCGCTGCTGCCACCTGCTGCATGCAAGCAGCCATGGAGGGGCCGCTGCGGGGCTGGCAACTGCAGGATGCCAGGCGTGCAGAGTTAATGTTCTGTGGGCATCCGAAATTTTTCTTCTCTTAGAGCCTGGTTGAGTCTCAAAGGAAAACCTGTCCAATCTGTTGACTCTAGGCCACAGAAGTATAAAACAACACCCAGGAGGGAGCTTTGCCCTGTAGCCACTCTATGGGGACCCTGGGCATCCCAACCCCAGTGAGAGGCAAAGATTTCAGTAAAAGTGAGTCTGTAGCTCTGGAAAGTAAGTGAGAATTCCCCTTTTTCTGAATCTGATGGATTTTTTTTTTTTTTTTTTTTTTAAGAGTTGCTTCACTTTACAACATTAAGAGATAGGAGACTTTAAGATAGAAACTTTAAAGGGAGGATATTTTTCTTAGAGAATTCAATAAATTTAGGTTCTTATTGGCATCCAGTTAGGTAGATTTCTCTTAATATGAAAAGTAGAGTAGGTAGCTGAAATCCCTCCCCAGGCTTGTAGTGTGTCTCAGTTTAATAGGGACACTAACCTACAGATCAGGGTCTTCGTACTGTATCTTCTGGCCTGTTTTTGCTACTATACTCCATCACTGTGATTTACTGGAATTTCTAGGAGAAAAGGGGCAGAGATGAAGGCATCAAGATCAGTGATATTTCTTCCTGCCTTTCATTCAAAGACTTTGAACTCCCTATCCCTCCCTGAAAATACCTGTCAGCCCCACCTGACCCAACAACTCCAGGGACCTGACACTTACCGAGGAGTTGAGAGTGGGGAGTAAGAATAAAAGTCTGGGAGTCCTGGACTAGGAAATCAGTAACTATTGTCTTGCCTTTGCAGGAAACATCTTTAGCTGAGTAGTAATGAGTAAGTACGACAGTTGTCATAGCAAATGTTTGTAGTGGTGCTGTAAAGGGGGTAGCCTGGACGGCCAGGAAGACAGTAGCCCTATTTCATCATGTGAAAAATCTCTTCTCCCAGGTAATTCCTGAATGTCAGGAGTGATGCTTTATATCTTAGCATCATCCACATCCCCCTAAATCCTTGTGTGGGACAGATTAGTACATGCATAATATGATACTTGATGACAACCTGGTCAGAATTATCTCCACCTGACCTCGAAAGAGAAACCATCTTAAGAACACAACTCAGCCTCCTCATTTGTCTTTAGGCTTGCTGGGTGTTTAGGGTCACAGACTATTTCACCAATTGTTCATAAGATGGTATATATTTATTTTTATTCTAGGTTCATTAAACTTATTCTGTAATTCCAGCCTAACATTTCTGAATGTTGGAAGGTAAAGACAGCCTATTTTACCCCAAGCTAGAAACCCAGTACAGTTGTATCTGGCAGGGAACAGTCATCATGTCCTTCTGTGAATAACCAGACATCTTTACCAAGGAGTCATTTCCCTGAAATCTAGTCTCCGTCCTCTGTAAATGGAAGTTAGTGGGTGGATGTTAACAGGCCTGGGAGCCAGCTGAGGTGGGAGATACTCGGCCTTTAGATTCTGATTGTTTTCTCTGTTTCTGTATGGTGTTTGCTAAAGCACAGACATGCTTTTCTGTTTTCATCAAAGCATACCTCCTGCCCTCGTGGTGAGAGACTTTCCTGCCTGACCACCAGCCTATCCTGGATGGAGTGGAAAAGGAGCCTTCACTTCTACACCTTCAGGGAATGTGGGTTTCCCTGAATGAAAGGAGATGTTAAAATTCCGTTTCCTAGCAGGAGCTGACCTCTGTTACTTTACCCTGAAGTAATTCTGGAAAGAAAATATATTTTAAAATTGAACAGAAAGACTATTATGAAAGACGGTGAGCTCACATTTGTTAAACGACTTTGTGCTCTTGCAAAGAAATGCATGAAAAGCACATTATGAACTGCTCTGCATGATTTCCTTTGTTTGGATTTTAGAAGCAGTTTGACTGACACAGAGATCCTGAAGGAGAGACTCTTTGGATACTGAAAATGCTTTTAACGAAGGTGATGCTCAAGACTTCAGAGAACAATTTCAACATTGTTCTGTTGAAGGTTATACTTAGCTGTGAACCACATTACTTTCCTGTTGACGTTTCATTTCCTGGGGTCTTGCCAAGTGATAAACAGACACAGGCGTGTGGTGGGTGTGGGGTTTTTCAGCACGAATAGGGTGGCTGGAGTTTTCTTAGTTAAAGGTGTCTATTGACTTCCGTGATCATTATGAAAATGCTGGTGTGAGGCCTTCAGGAGACAATGGAGAAAAAATGGGCATACTGTGCTGTCTATTCCATCATCCAGATGCATTTGGTCAGGGGTAAGGCTTCTGGTTGTCCTTTCTGTCACACTGGCTGCTTTAGGGAGGGAACGGGGCCTCTGTTCATTGAAAATGCCTTGTGACTACTTCTGGAATTGATCACCAAAGGCAGATTGTTACTAAAGTTTTCAGTTATGTATTTAAGTGGCAGCTCTCAGAGAGATGTAAGGATCTAGAAATGATTACAAATGAGCACTAAAAACAAGAAAGGAATGGGTGGTTTGTGCCACTGCTCTGAGACATTTTCACCCATTTCCTTCCTAAGAGGGTCTCTGGAGTAACTGGAAAACTAATGCTTCTTGAAAATGAAATGCTCTCCAAGTGGTTGTCAGAACAACTCTGGAATACTAAAAAAAAAAAAAAAAAAAAAAAAAAAAAAATCACAATGCCATCAAGGCTCAGAGCTTCTTGCTCAACTTTTTCTCTCTCTCAAATACTTTCTCCTTTGGATTTAACAAGCATTTCTCCTCCATATAGTCAGATCTTTGGGAGTTGAACATAGGCTGAATTTTAACGAGGCATGTATAGGTATGGACCTGGAAGGAAAAGCGGACTCCTTGTGACAGCGGGGACCAGCGCCTAAAGGGCCTGTTTAAAATAGCAGGAAGAAAGATTCATTCTGCATTCCATAACATGAGGGCATTACTATGAGCCTGAGTGTCTTAAGAATTAACTGTGCTTTTCAGATATAGCTACAAAGATTTTAAAGAAGATTTCTAAATCAAAGGAGACATTGGAATATAATGCTTTAGATAGGATAAGAGGTGTATTATTAGGCAAAGCCGAGCTCACGGGCAGCTACATAAAACTGCACTAACCTCTGCCTACCGAAACTTCTGCATCCATAAAAGTGTAGTAATTCCCATTTGTCAAGTACCTTTGAGAGCCTGGTTTTTTCTCAGTTGCCTGTCATCTTTTTATCTTTTTGCTTTATGAGCTTCAGTGGTACTTGTCACAATAATATATCATTCCTGAAACAGTATTCCATGTTAATTCTAAAACTGAGACCTACACTATGGAAGGCATGTCAAAGGCTTAACATATCTGAAGTGTCTTGTACCATTTGGTCAAAGAACTGATGAGAGGGAATCTTCTTTCATGTCTAGTATCTCAGTGTTGATTATAGATGATGCTGCTCAATGGTTTATTTTTAGTGGAAACCTCTACCACTGTTTTTCCCCTTTTTACCTCAGAAATCCTAACTATAGGGAAATGATGGCCCTTTTGACTCTCTTATACTGAATGTCAAATTTCTTACTCTTCTCAACCAATTTGGAAGGGAGTTTGGAGGTCCTGAAGGTTATAGAAACAGCGCAGATGCTAGACAACTGAATTCATGTTCTTTCACTGAAGTGTGACTGTAAGTAAATCACTTAATCTCTCTGTGCCTTGGTTTCCTCTTTGATGAATAGTGTTAACAGCATTACACTTTGATGTGTGTGTAAGATTAAACAAGATAACCTATATGTAAAAGCCACCTGTAAACATGTATTTTTTAATTGTTATATGCTCATTAGTTAGTTTTCAGCTTCAGAAAATAATATCTAGTGTTATTGTGTGTTATGTGCTGTTAACTCATAAACAAAAATGCCAGTTATATTCATTGTAGGAATAGCTGTCATAATAAATTTACTAGTGGGCTTCAATCTTTAAATAGGCTTAATTTTTTTCACAGGTATTCAGAGACCTTGTGTTTTGGACAGACCAATAAACCAAGAGATATTCAAAATTTACTAACTTCCTCTAGTGTCTTTAAGCAAATGTCTTCTCGTTTGTGTTTGAGTTTTATGCTTCTCTCTCTGAATCTGGCACAAGTTCCCTCCAAAAGCTAAGGCAGCCAGGAAAGAAAGTTCCAGCTGCTCCCTCAGTTCACCAGAGGAACCAAGGTCTTTCACCAAAGAATCCCTCTCTGTAAATCATGCAAACTGATGGCTCACACCCTTCCTTTTCAGGAGCAGTGGAAGAAACATTCGGTGCAGAAGAACACATTTACGCTTTACCTGGCTCCGATGTCAACCTGACCTGCCAAACACAGAAGAAAGGCTTCTTGGTGCAGATGCAGTGGTCCAAGGTCACTGATAAGATGGACTTGCTTGCAGTTTATCATCCCCAATATGGCTTCTACTGTGGTAGCAAGAGTCCCTGTAGGTCGCTGGTGGCTTTCAGAGAACCTCCTGGGAATGTGTTTGAGTGGACTCTGTACTTGAGGAATGTTTCCTCCTCGATCACCGGGAAGTATGAGTGTAGCTTCACTCTGTATCCAGAGGGCATTCAGACAAAAATCTACAGCCTAAAGATCCAGACAAATGGTAAGTATGACTGCAAGTGGGAAGGAAGCATGTGTTGAAAGCATTCAGCTTTCAACAAGCATGTATTCTGAGCAAGCCATGTGCCAGGCACAGTGCCTAAGTACAGAAAGGTTGAGTAGAAAGAGGTATTGCCTGGAAATGAATACAGAAATTGACCAAATAATGCCATGAATAAATGTTAAATTGAAGCAGTGATAAGTCATAAAGGCTACAGTGGTTTTGTGAGAGTATGTGATAGAAGCCAGGGAAATGGACTCTGAGAAAGTGGCACCTGAGCCAAGGTCTGAAGACTGTGTGGATATTAACACTATTTGGGAGGTGGGAGATTTATGACGGATCCAGAGGCAGGAAACTGCTCTTGTGAAGGGCTGTGCAGTGTTTGAGGACATGGGGAAATGCCAGTGGGACTGCGGGGCAGAATTAAGGGATGAAGTGGGAGATACAGTAAGGACAGATCATACTGAACCTTGTCAACCATGTTCAAGGCTTTTATATTTATCTAAGCACCTTGGGAAGACATCGGAGTATTTTCATCCAAAGGATGGCATGACATTTAAAGCCTGACTGAATCTGTGTTATCAAAAGATGGCGCTGGCTTCACCAGCACCAGTATGAGAATGAAGTGAGAGGGGATGAGAAGAAAAGGTGGAGAGAACTTAGGGAACAACCCCAGTAATGCAGAGGAGACATAGTGGTTGTTTGGATATAGAAAGAAGATGACAAATTTGATACTTTGGGCATTAAACAGGTAGGACTTGGTCATAAGAGTGGATCTAGGACAATGGCAGTGTGAGTGAAGGAGACAGAAAACATGCGTGTGTCTGGCATGTACACCTGAATGGTGAGGGATGAGAAGAAAAGGTGGAGAGAACTTAGGGAACAACCCCAGTAATGCAGAGGAGACATAGTGGTTATTTGGATATAGAAAGAAGATGACAAATTTGATACTTTGGGCATTAAACAGGTAGGACTTGGTCATAGAGTGGATCTAGGACAATGGCAGTGTGAGTGAAGGAGACAGAAAACATGCGTGTGTCTGGCATGTACACCTGAATGGTGGTGCCATTCACTGAGATGGGAGACTAAGGAATCAGAGCAGATTTGTGGGGGGAATTGATCAAAGTGGCTTTGGATATATTTCTTATAAGGCAGGGAAAAGTACCAAGGAGGCTGCTAAACGTGAGGCATTCACTCATACTTGCTTATAGGGCCACCTTTGGAGGCAGGACTCCTAGGCTGAAGTTCTAATTCCTTTCTGGCTGGAACTGAATTTCACCTGAGGATTGGCATGTACGTTCTCTGAGCCCATCTGGAAAATGATGATAAAAATGGATACCCTAAATTAGTTGGTCCTAAAGTAAATGATCTCTATACTAGTGGAAAAAGTGAAAATGAAAGTCAACAAATGCAAAATGCATACGAAATGGAATGAGTTTAACTTAGGGGCAAAGTGAACTGATAGTATAAGAAGAAAAAACACACAAAAACTAACTCACAAAGGCCATGCTTAAAGAAGGCAAGGAGCTGCCCAGGCCGAACAACACATATGGATTTATTATCTCCTCTCCACTTCTCATCAAGAGATAAGACCATGGTGTTGGCAGTCCAGCTACAGAGCAGGACCTCCTCGACCTCTGCCTTAACAATGCCCCAATTCCCATTGCTGTTTTCCAGGAAAAATACTTCATTTGGGGATGGATTGGGGTGATAAAGTAGAATGAAGAAAAATGAGAAGACCTGTGTAGAGTTTACCTGCATAATATATATTTTGGAGTCAGGTAGTCTGGATTTGAATGTTGGCTCTGTCATTCATTATATATTTCATCTTTATCATATTATTCTAGGTCCCTAAGTTTCTGTTTCCTAATGTAACAAATACAGATAATTATAGGACCTCCTTCATAGGTACCATGATTTTGATGATTAGATGAGGTAATCGCTGCAAAGCACTTAGCATAGCTCCTGCCAAATAGTAAGAGTTTGGAAAGTGGTAGTTTTCATTATGAATAGTAAATATAATCATAATGAGTGAACTCTATTTCTCAAGTCTTATTAAAAAATGAATCCATCCCCTCTCTTTTTGTATTTGCCTAATATGGGTAGCTCAGATGATAAAGCGTTTGCCTGCAATGCAGGAGACCCGGGTTCGATCCCTGGGTTGGGAAGATCCTCTGGAGAAGGAAATGGCAGCCCACTCCAGTACTCTTGCCTGGAAAATCCCATGGATAGAGGAGCCTGGTAGGCTATAGTCCATGGGGTCGCAAAGAGTCGGACAGGACTGAACGACTTCACTTTCTTTCTTTCTTTTCTTTAATATGGAGCCCAACAGAACATTTGCCACACTTTAGCACAAGTACATGTTGAACTTCACTTTAGACAAAGATTTTTTTATCTTCTTCTTAAAANTAGAGAAGCCTGGTAGGCTATAGTCCATGGGGTCGCAAAGAGTCGGACAGGACTGAACGACTTCACTTTCTTTCTTTCTTTTCTTTAATATGGAGCCCAACAGAACATTTGCCACACTTTAGCACAAGTACATGTTGAACTTCACTTTAGACAAAGATTTTTTTATCTTCTTCTTAAAACTGTAAACTATGCTGCTACATATCTGAGAGCCTAATGTTTATTCCATGGAGAATTGACAACATGGATAGGAAATAGGAGGTGGGAATGGCTCGACATAAAGACAGCCAATGGAGAAGAGATACTGTGTCATTCAGAAAGGAGGGTGATGTTGCCTTCGAGAGAAAATGTATTTCTTAAAGGATCAAGCTTCTAGCTGCTAAAAACAGCAAATCACTGGGGAGACAGTCATGTATACATGCTTTGTGCTTGTCAGTTCCCAATCGTCTGATTATAACAGAGAGAAAAATGCTATCAGTGTTAAAGAAATGTTCTGGTGCTGTATATTTGGGTATAAAGGGAGAAAAATAGAAAAGAAAGAAGAAAAAAAGGAAGGGAAAAAACTCTTTCACCATGCAGTGATCAAAGATATGTGTGCTCCGTCCCTCAGTTGTGTCTGACTCTTTTCAACTCCATGGACTGTAGCCCACCAGGTTCCTCTGTCCATGGGATTTCCCAGGCAAAAATACTAGAGTGGGTTGCCGTTACCTCCTCCAGGGGATCTCCCCAACCCAGGGATTGAAGCAGTTGTCTCTTACATCTCCTGCTTTGGCGAGGAGGCTTTTTACCACTAGTGCCACCTGATCAAAGATGTGAGCCTGGTATAAACCTAAGGGATAGATACTTAGATGGGGCCTCTTGTTACTCAAAAGCCGTGTCAAATTCCCTCAATGATATCTTTTTCCCCTTAACTCTTTTGATCTTCGCTCACTTCTCCTCTCACTTGTACCACTTCCCTTTCACATCCCTGGGAGATCTTCAACAGGTTGGTTGGGTGGGTAGCACATGAGTACAAGTATGTGCAGTAGGTGAACAAATACAAATTGAAGTGGTGTGTAAGAATCTAAATATGAAAATGCTGAGGGACCAGAGGTGATTGTGACTTCTTTCCGTTTCCTCTCTGTCATTTGCGGGGTCAGTCTCTTCCCTGTCTGTTCACAAAACAATGTAAAGCCTGCCCACCTGCCCACATTCCTGGAGACTTGGAGGGAAAATGCTTCGAGGGAAAAGCTGAGAAGGGCTTCTTCTAGCTGTATCTTGTTCCTTTGTATGAACTAGTGCTCTGAGGCTGTGGAAGAAGGCAGAAATTTTATACACTGTTTGGCATTTGCTTCTTTTTTCATTTTCATTTGACAGAGTTTCCTTTTAGATTAGCATTTGATTTATTCCAAGAAATGCAATTCTTTGAGTCAAGCCTTGGGTGATTGTAATCCAGGTTTCCTTCATTTGATGCTACTGGATCACACAGTGGTTCAGACTATTAAGACTTTAATGCGTTTAAAATATGTTGTTGCTAGGACTAGTTATAAAACATACACATGTGGCTTTAATTTCCCAGATTACAGCCAAAGCCTTGGTGGCCGAGGGGCGGGGCGGGGTGGAGTAGGGGGAAAGCGGTGTTCATGTTTTTAGAAGCATTTGTAGGAGAAAAAGGAGGAATGGTAGAAGGAGGAGGAGGTGTGGGAATAAAGTAGTATAGACTATAATAACAGAGGGGTGCTAAGTCGCTTCAGTCGTGTCCGACTTTGTGCGACCCCATAGACGGCAGCCCACCAGGCTCCCCTGTCCCTGGGATTCTCCAAGGAAGAACACTGGAGTGGGTTGCCATTTCCTTCTCCAATGCATGAAAGTGAAAAGTGAAAGTGAAGTCGCTCAGTCGTGCCTGACTCTTCACGATCCCATGGACTGCAGGCTACCAGGCTCCTCCATCCATGGGATTTTCCAGGCAAGAGTACGGGAGCCGGGTGCCATTGCCTTCTCCAACAGAGGAGTAGTACTGGTAATTGGAGAAGGCAATGGCACCCTACTCCAGTACTCTTGCCTGGAGAATCCCATGGCGGAGCAGCCTGATGGGCTGCAGTCCATGGGGTCGCACAGAGTCGGACATGACTGAGCGACTTCACTTTCACTTT
>SJYT01003184.1:89385-105412 GCA_006410635.1 Cephalophus harveyi
TATTGTTAACTCCAATGTTTCTATTTTTCTATGTATGCAGTTTGTTATATGTATTACATATATAAAGAAGACATATTGTGGTGTTAATGACAATAATAACAAAATGAAGGGATGTGCTGGAGTAAGTTGTGAAAAAAAGAGAAAAAGTAGACAAAAAACAGACACATGAACGACTTCATATAACAGACCCAACAGAAC
The DNA here is from genome assembly GCA_006410635.1 of Cephalophus harveyi. Taxonomy (NCBI): domain Eukaryota; kingdom Metazoa; phylum Chordata; class Mammalia; order Artiodactyla; family Bovidae; genus Cephalophus; species Cephalophus harveyi. Next base: position 89,584 of record SJYT01003184.1, read on the forward strand.
AGTGCTATAATTAATGATTTGAAGAATTTCATGTTCCTAAAAAAAACTGAGAAGAAAAAAAGAAAAAACATGTAAAACCTTATATAGACCTATATATTTACCATTTCATATTCTCTTCATTTCATCCCATGGAGAGAAGTTACTGCTGCTGCTGCTGCTGCAGCTGCTGCTAAGTCGCTTCAGTCGTGTCTGACTCTGTGCGATCCCATGGATGGCAGCCCACTGGGCTCCGCCATCCCTGGGATTCTCCAGGCAAGAACACTGGGGTGGGTTGCTATTTCCTTCTCCAATGCATTAAAGTGAAAAGTGAAAGTGAAGTCGCTCAGTCGTGTCTGACTCAGCGACCCCATGGACTGCAGCCTACCAGGCTCCTCTGTCCATGGGAGTTTCCAGGCAAGAGTACTGGAGTGGGATGCCATTGCCTTCTCCGAGAGAAGTTACTATTTGGTATCATTTCCTTTCAGCCTGAGGGACATAGTTTAGAATTTCATATAAGAAAAATCTACTTGCCATGAATTGTTTTGTCTTTTTTTCTCATCTTTATTTTTGAATGTTTCACTGAATGCAAAATTCTTAGTGGACTGTTTATTCTTTCAGTATTTTGAACATGTCTCTGATCTTCATTGTTTCCAGTGAGACGTGAGCCATTGATTCTGTTATCGGTCCCTGCATGTGATAAATTTGAGATTTTTTCCTTGCTGATTGCTTTCGTAATTTTCTCTTTGTTTTAGCTTTTGATTATGATATGCTTAGGTGGGTATTTGGTTATATTTATGTTACTTAGGTTTTAAAGTTCTTGAACGTGTAGATCAATTTGGAGAAATTTTTAAAAAATCAGATATAAAGTTTTTGGCTTTTGTTTCTTCAAATATTTGTTCTGTCCTCCTCTGTTTCATCTCTCCTTCTATGACTCTAATTACATGTATGTTAGAACATTTGATTTCTCCTATATGGTTCTGAGACTTCCCTGATGGCTCAGAGGATAAAGCGTCTGTCTGCAATGCAGGAGACCCGGGTTCAATCCCTGGGTTGGGAAGATCCCATGGAGAAGGAAATGGCAACCCACTCCAGTACTATTGCCTGGAAAATCCCATGGTCGGAGGAGCTTGGTAGGCTACAGTCCATGGGGTGACAAAGAGTCGGACATGACTGACTTCACAATCAATCACAATATGGTTCTGAAACTCTGTTTTCCTTCAATCTTCCTTCTCTCTGTTCTTCAGATTAGGTAGTTTATATTAATCATTATTTAGGTATGCTTTTTTTCTTTCTCCTGCCATCTCAAATTGGCTGTTGAGAATCTCCAGTGAATTTTTTAATTTTTATTATAGACTTTAAACTCTAGAATAATCATCTGTTTCTTTTTATCTTCACTAAAATTCCCTATGTATTGAATCATTGTCACCATATTTTGCTCTAATCCTTTGAACATACATTTAATAGCTGCTTTGAAGTCTGTTAAATTTAATGTACGGTCTACTCAGAGTGAATTTCAATGAACCACTTTTTTTCTTCAGTATGGGTCACACTTTCTTGTTTCCTTCATACATCATCATTTTGTTGTTGTTGTTGTTATTGTTGAAAGCTAAGCATTAAAAAAAAAAAACCATAACATGACAACTCTAGATTCTGTGGGTTTTGAAAATTTTCAACAACTTGCTTATATTTAAATTGCAAAATCTATCTCTTCTGGCCATACGCTTATGGCCATTGATACCTCTGCTTAGCTTTTTACTATACTTCTCATGTCTTTAGTTTTGCTTCCAAGGAATTGCCCGTACATTGCCAAATTCGCTTTGTTGGTCCACAAATGAATTTGGCAAAAATTTTGCTCAAATACCTCAAGCCCAATAGGCTTTCACCCTCTACACATAGACGTCTGTATGGGAGAGAGTTACAGACTGTTCAAAGTTGCGACAGTAATACCTCCCTTGGCCTTCACTTTTCACTGAGCTCTCTCAGATCCCCTTACTCATGTATATTTTTCCCAGTCAGCCTGGGATGTGTAAAGTATTTATGTCAGCCCTTTTATGACTCTCTGATTTCTAGAATCTCTGTTAACTGTCTGTCTGGTCTGCCACTCACCCACTGGGACTGCACACCCAGGCTAACCAAGCCTCAGTTTTTTTCTGTTGCCTATCAAGTTTATCCTTGCTAGCTGACAATGTGAAGGATTTTCATGCTCAGACCTAACTTAAGTCTGTCCCTTTTGGAAGTAAAGCTGCTGGGTTTTGTAGTCAGCTCTAAGATGGTGAAATGACCTTTCTCCCCAACCTAGTTGAGAAAAGTGATGCTGCTGCTGCTGCTAAGTCGCCTCAGTCGTGTCCAACTCTGTGCGACCCCATAGACGGCAGCCCACCAGGCTCCTCTGTCCCTGGGATTCTCCAAGCAAGAACACTGCAGTGGGTTGCCATTTCCTTCTCCAGTGCATGAAAGTGAAAAGGGAAAGTGAAGTTGCTCATTTGTATCCGACTCTTCACGACCCCATGGACTACAGCCCACCAGGCTCCTCTGTCCATGGGATTTTCCAGGCAAGAGTACTGAAGTGGGTTGCCATTGCCTTCTCCGGAGAAAGATGATGGAAGGATCCCAAAGCAAGCAGGCTGAAGATTCCTACTGTTCTTACTGAAGCTCTGGCGGCTTGTCAAGAAGAAATGTTTCTCAGTTAAATGTTTGTCTTTGGTCAATTTCCAGGGCCCTGAAAATGGTGATTTTTAACACATTTGCTCAGTTTTATATGTGTCTTTTTTTCACTGACCTCTTCATGCTCCTGAAACAAGGAATTCCTCAATACCCACCCAACCCTGTTTTTCACACTTATATTGTATTTTCATTTAAAAATATATTTTCATTACTACTCACTTATGACAATTATTTATTATTAGTGCTAAAGGTAAACACATATTCAACACTTATCCTCAGCCTTTATGTAAATGTCTCTTTAGTTTGAAGCATATTCTTTTGGAGAATATTCAGGAAATGCTCATGGGGCAATATTCCCTGAGATTTTGTGTGACTTTTAATAAGTTTTATTTTTATAATCTTCATGTTAAAGATTGAATGTAATATCCTTAACTCATATTTTCTTTCCTTGAGTATATTAAATATGTTGTGTGTAAGTTGTTGCTTAGTCATGTCCAACTCTTTGCAAGCCCATGGACTAAAGCCTGCCAGGCCCATCTGTCCATTGAATTCTCCAGGCAAGAATACTAGAGTGGGTTGCCATTCCCTTCTCCAGGGAATCTTCCTGAGCCAAGGATTGAACCTGGGTCTCCAGCATTGCAGAGAGATTCTTTACCATCTGAACCACCAGGGAAGCCCATTAAATATGTTACTATATTATTTTATGGTGTAAAGAATTGCTGTCCAAAAATTAACAACAATTTGATTTTCTTTCCCCAGAACTGATTTTAACATTTTTATAAAAATATGCTTAATATCCATTCTGAGAGTATTTTCCTACTTTCGCAGTATAATCTTTTGATATATATTTTCTAGTCATTTTATTTTAAGAAATTGTACTAGAGTTATAATTTCCAGTGATTTTCTATTGTTTATTTCCTTGACTATCATTTATTAAATATATTCTCCATCTTCTTGCAGGGATTTCGTCTCAGAGTGGGATTTCTCTGAAAAATCCCCTCTGCTCTAGCAGTGACAAGCCTTTTCATTTTTCCCTTGAAGGCTCTGGTAAGTTGGTGCCTACAAACTTTTTTCTGTATTTCTGCTGCTATTCTCAGATTGGTTTGCCTTTCTTTCCAGTGATTTGTCTGTTGACTTTTTTCTAGAAGGTAGGAGGGATAAGTTCTTAGTTCTAAGGGCCACTGATTTTCCTGGTTTTTTTTTTTTTTTGGAAAAGTTGCTTACACCACAGTGGTTTGTCCCCAACTATTAATGATGTTATATTGTTATTTAACAATCTATGATATTATGATAGTCTATGGGAATATCTATGTTCCCATAGATATTGCCTATAGTTTTACTATGCTAGTTCGTCTGTTTTTATTAGGAATCTCAGGGATATTAGAGTTATGCCGCTTGTATTACCAACCTCTCAGAATCTGGACAAACTTTACAAAAATTTACTACTTATGTATTTGGGTGGAAGGTGAAGTCGCTCAGTCGTGTCCGACTCTTTGCGACCCCGTGGACTGTAGCCTACCAGGCTCCTCCATCCATAGGATTCTCCAGGCAAGAACACTGGAGTGGGTTGCCATTTCCTTCTCCAGGGGATCTTCCCAACCCAGGGATCGAACCCAGGTCTCCCGCTTTGGAGGCAGATGCTTTAACCTCTGAGCCACCAGGGAAGCCACATTAAAATAGAATTTGCATATCAAGTAAATTTCATAAACTATACAAATATGTGCCTTGGTCAGTCTCTGTTTAAAATAAACTGATGTAAGCAGAACAACTATAATCTCAAGAATAAAATTAAATAGTATTAATGGTGGTATGCAAATATGGCCAAAAAATTTGGTGGTGATATACATGTAACTCCATTTGGGAGTGCTGTTATAGTAAATGCTTTTAACCATAAAAGGCAGGAATTTTGTTATTGTTGTTTTGTTCTGGTTTTTAAATTCTGAGGTTGGAGTAATATATGGACAGCGATAGAGAGCAAGAAAGGCCCTGATCCAATCCTCCTGATCTTGAGGCAATAAGGATATAAGAAAATAAACAACCACTATCTGAGAATGATTCAGGGAAGTTGGGCCCTAATGGGAAGGCCTGGCTTCAAGTAAGAAAGCAGAAGGAGAGTTATCATTAAAGAGGACAACTGATATCAACAAGAGCTTGAAATGCAGCAAAACTTTAAAGGCAAAATACAACATTGAAATATTCCCATGTTTTTTAAAAATGTGCTGTTGATAATGAGGAGAATGTTCACACCTCATGACCTATTAATTATACTTCTAGGAATGTATCTTAAGTAGCTAAATGGTCAGAAGAAAACTATTAGAGCTTGAAATGCAGCAAAGCTTTAAAGGCAAAATACAACATTGAAATATTCCCATGTTTTTTAAAAATGTGCTGTTGATAATAAGGAGAATGTTCACACCTCATGACCTATTAATTATACTTCTAAGAATGTATCTTAAGTAGCTAAATGGTCAGAAGAAAACTATTAGTTTAAGGATGAACCTTTCTATAAAGATTGTAATAGTTTAAATAAGCTAAAAACTGAAAAAGCATATGATTCAATACTTGAAAGTTGCTAAGCAAATTATAATGTATGTATGTGATGTAATAGAAATTTCAACCACAGGTAGCTTAAGAATCATGCAAAACCTTTTAAGCTATAGGTAACTTTTGCTGGTAAATAAAATTGCAAAGTATGAAAAAAAAATTCGCAAACAAACAAGATTTGTATAGATATAGGAAAAAAGAATAAGATTTTCAGGATATTAAGATGATAGAATTGTTGTCATTTATAAATTATTTTCTGATATTACAGTTTGCTCACAAATGTATATATATGTGTATATAACTTTCCCCAGAAGAGAGACTATAAAACTAGTTATCTCATATCACTTTAAAAATGAAAATAATTCATTAAACATGCTTCTTTGGAGTTTCCTGATGTGTTTTTCTGTGTGATTTCTTCTTTGGAGAAATATCTGTAAGCTCTAAAAAGACAATCAGGTATAAAAGCAGTGAAAAGATCAGCATATGTCAGAAGTTTGGTGAAAGGAAGGGATGAAAAGGCAGAGCACAAAAGATTTTAGGTCAGTGAAACTATTCTATATGATATTACAAGAGTGGATATATATCAGACTTTGGTCAAAATTCATGGAATGTACAACACCAAAAGTGAGCCTTATGTAAATAAAATAAGGACTTTGGGTGATGATGTATTTGATTTAGTTTCATTGATTGTAATGAAGGCATCACTGTGGTTAGGGATGTTAATAATGGGGCAGATTGTGCATGCATGAGGGCAGGGTGTATATGGAAACTCTGTACTTCCCACTCAGTTTTGCTGTGTACCCAAACCTTCTCTAAAAAAAATTGTCTATTAAAATTTTTAAAAGACAATGGAGGCCAGATTATAATGTTTTATATTATACCTGATCCAGGAAATATGATCTAAAGACTAATGCACCAACTTGAGGTTAAAGCAGAAGAATGTACTGAACTGAGCTGGATTCTGTTAGGGGAGTTTCCCTGTAGTTATTCAATGATAGACAACCCTGTGCTTCTCAGTGACCCTGTTATGCCATTTATACAATAGTGTACCCTGAAGATAGTTGAATCTCTATACTAAAACTGTTCTCATTTCTTGGATTGAAAATACTTTACAGACCAATCATAGATCCATGTCTTTCCCTCTTTATGTTTTGTTACAGTGACACAAGAAGAATGGAGAAACAACCATACAATAGAAATAGAGATAAATGGGACTCTGGAAATACCATGCTTTCAAAATACCTCCTTAGAAATTTCATCTGTGCTCACCTTTGCATGGCTGGTGGTAAGTGTTGCCCTTTTCAGTGAATAATGGCCATGATCTTTAAATATTAATGAAGTGAAGATGAATAACAAGTAATAATAGGGAAGGAAGCACACTGGATAAGAGACAAGCATTATGTGAAGGTTGAGTTAATGTCTGGAGGAGGGAAGGGAGGACACCAGGATTCCTTCCAACTCAGCAAGCCCCCAGGTCTTTGAATGCAGTGACTTAGAAAATAGTTCCTAAAGGTTAGTTTATATTTCAAGCTGTATACTCAACAATGATGACAGAAAGAAAAAAGTGTGATGGTGCCCTGGACAGGAGCCACATCTAGCAGAAGCCCCTACTCATACTTATTTGTTTGCACACAACACGTGCAGAGGCATAGACTCTTTTTTTCCCGGAACCCTATTACCACATCCTGGAAAATACACAGCATTGCTTAAACGGGGAAACACAAACTCTTAATGCATACCAAACACAAATAGAAAACGTCCATGAGAGAAGCAGTATGTCTACACGAAAAAGCCACTGCCCAGCTCCATCACCGCCACAGGTAATGACAGGCCTCTGGTAGCTATGTTTTCTGACTTACAAGAAAAAAAACAGAAATATGGATTTTTATGTGAAATTTTCCAAGACAAGTCAACCAAATGGCATCCAGCTGTTAACCAATATATAGAGTGGACTTCTAATACTACTGTTAAATCAGTTGATAACACAAGCTTTACACAATTATAATTACCATAAACACAATTTTGAGAATCATGAAATGAGTGGGGTTGATGATCCAGATGATCCAAAATATGACTATATTAATTTTTCAGGTCTTCATCAAAATGAAAACACAAGATTTTAAAATTCTTACATAACTAATAGATGTCCATGAGTATAGCAGCTGATACCATCTTCAAAATACTGTACTTGCATGTTTGATCATTTATGTTATGAGTTAGTAGAGTTTTGTGGACCGTCTTGGAAACTGACCCTTCACGTAAAAAGATTTCTCTAAGGATGTGCCAAATCCAAAATAACTGACTTTCAAGGAGACTTTAAAATATAACCTACTAATAATTTTTTATTGTCTAGATATCTTTTTGGATAGTTAGTATGATCAAAAGATATTATAAAATGCCTTTCTCAAATTGTTCTAAAAGCTACAGTGCCTGTTTATCATGTGGAAAAATGTATGCTCCCCCTTTTTATGGTTTGGTTGCTGAAATGTAAGACTTCCTGCCTGACATTATGCCCATCATTAAAAAGTCAGTTTTTCTTAACGTGATACAAGGTGGTTCTTAGAAAAAAAAAAATTAAGAATAGAGATCTTCTCAAGAAGACAGAAACTTGCTGTACTAAACATTACTGTAATGGAAACACAGTATCTATACCTAGTTTACTTATTAATATTTCCACCAATGGGCAAAAATCTTCCACCCTAATTATCACTAATTCACTATCAATAGGAGTAGTAATATTTAATAGTAATCAAAAAGACTAAGATTTAATAAAGCTTTACTTAGAGATTTTTGAGGGCTATTAAGTTGATCTGTAGTATCCTTGTCTTATCTCAAGAGAGTCTAATCTGTTTTTCCAATAAACTGTTAAAGTTTTCAGTCAGCTTGTATCTTTTCTGTGACACTGAACTTCTCCAGGGCAAAAAGCTGCATCAGTCATTTTAAAAATCCCTAGATCTAGTATATTGCCTTGACTATAGGCACTGAGTAAATATCTAATAAATAATTGAATGATATTTGTTGGCTTCCTATTAAATGGGTGATCACTAAACCTCATGCTGGCTGTGTGATTAGTTAATGAGAAGCTCATTAAGTATCAATGACTAGATAACCAATAAGACATCCTCTAACAATTGTCTTCAAAGAAACTAAGAAGTCTCTGTAAACATTATCTTTGAATCCTGCCAAGACAGTTGAGATAAATAAAGGATGGAGAGATTGCATCTAAGGTCATAGTGAGAGAATGAGTCCTAAACTTCTACTGAAACCTCAGGCCATGCTCTCACTTTAAAGAATGCATCATAATTGAGACAACTTGAGGAATCTTTTTGAAAGAAACTTCTTTTCAAAGGGAACATTGTATTGGCAAATATGCTGATTAAATTCCAACTGTGCATTTCCCTTTTAAATGTTGAAATCTTTTTGCTCCTTTGATTTACATTTGTCCTCCACCCTGCCAGCGCTGTGGGATTCAGCAAGTCTGAGATGAAATCATCTAATCTTCCATTATTAAGGAATAAACTACAGCTCTTTATGTCATGACTGTTATAAGTCTTCAGAGGATATAAATATCCCCTCAATCCATATTTTAGTACTTCAGTCTCTTGTTAAGCCAGCAGTAATAATCATAATGATAACCAATCCTTCTTACAGATATGATATAATGTGACTTTTAGAAAAGGTTACAAAGAGATGATGAAGATGAGCTCAGGAGGGTAGAAACCTGGTATAAGCGTATATCGAACTCGGTAACTCTGGGGAGCTGCAGAATGTTCCCCACTCCAAGAGCTGTGTTAAACCCTGGAAACAATTTGACAGACTAAAATTAGTTTAATCTAAGTCACTGAAAAACAAAAGCCATGTTCTGTATGTGGAATTTTATAAAATCTAATTCAGTTAATGACCTTCATGGGAAAGGTAATTATTGGGATTTTCAGTTATCATAAAAATATTATTGACTGTGCTTCCCTGATCCCATGCTGAGACTGTGTTAAATGTGTCCATGGAGCAGATCCCTTGCATTCTGGAATTTTACATTCCAGGATCATGACTACACTGAAGTAGAAAGGCATCTGGTGCAAACTGTGTATCTGACATTTCTGTAGGACAAGAGGTAACTAAGTAAGCACAGAGGCTGTCTGTTGAGGGTCCATGTGCATGATGTGATGACGAAAAAGTCATAGAATGTGTGTTTTTAGATGGAATGCAGTTTGTAGAGGATAAATTATATTCTTCCCAGTTTATGTCCTGGGGTGTGAGCCTGCAGTCATCAGGGAAATTCTGCAGGGTTATTCTGGAAGCTTCTCAATTCCCTCTAATGTTCTGTGTTCATTCCAAACTATCGTCCTGATTTCCCACAGTATAAATTTCAGTTCAGTCTAACAAACATATGTGAATCTGTTTTAAGTGCTGAGTCCTACAGGGATAGAAACCTGTATTGGACATGTTTCCTTCCATGAAATACAACTTTAATAAAAATGTAAAATAGCAACATGGAGGAAAAATAATTTGATTCTGACTAAATGGACCTGGAAAAACCTCTTAGGTTATTTTTGAGCTGGATAATTAAAGCCAACAAACAGCAGACATGTATTTCACCAAGAGCCTGGGACCTGTGAGTACACGTTGGCAGCACCCCCTTTGTCAGGGTGGGAGAGATGTGGAGGGATGGTTGTTCCCAAACTTGATGGATAAAGAGAGACCCATGACTTTTCTCTTTAAAATCAGGAAAAGAAAGTGAGAAACATATCAAACAGTTCAATACTAATGATAAAGGCATACAACTAGAATCTAGAGGCTTGTTTCTTTAAATTTTTCTCTATAAATGTATCTTTTCTGTATTCTCTTCTTTACTATTTGTAATATTTTACATGTAAATGAAAATCAAAATGGGCTTCCCAGGTGGCACTAGTAGTGAAGAACCCACCTGCCAATCCAGGAAACATAAGAGATGTGGGTTCGATCCCTGGGTCAGGAAGATCCCCTGGAGGAGGGCATGGCAACCCACTCCAGTATTTTTGCCTGGAGAATCCCTTGGACAGAGGAGCCTGGCGGGCTACAGTCCATGAGGTCACAAGAGTCGGACATGACTGAAGCGACAGTACACACACACTGTAAGCAATATTGGTTTTCCATGCCTATGGGAAGCCTCAAGGTCAAGGTCAAGTCGCTCAGTCGTGTCCGACTCTTTGCGGCCCCGTGAACTGTAGCCTACCAGGCTCCTCTGTCCATGGGATTCTCCAGGCAAGAATACTGGAGTGGGTTGCCATTTCCTTCTCCAGGGGATCTTCCCGACCCAGGGATCGAACCCAGGTCTCCCGCATTGGAGGCAGACGCTTTAACCTCTGAGCCACCAGGGAAGTCCATGGGAAGCCTAGCTATGCAGAAAAGAAAGCTGTCGCCTTCTATCTGATGGCAGCTGACCCTAGCTACCTTCACCATAATCAAAATTGAAGTGTTAGCCAACCTACAAAATGTTTACTACCAATTGTGTTGATTGGAAAAAATATTGTTGTGGATTTCGATAAAATGGACATGGGGAGCTTTGCAAGCAGCCTGCTTTGATAGCACTGAGTGGATGGGGAATAAATAGAGCAAAGTGAAGATAAGAAGCAGTTAGGAGATAAAGAAGTATCAATCGATGCAGTTCACAGAATTTATTGAATGGGCTCTATACACTCAGCACCTGCCTTGTGCTGTGGCCACTACTGCCTGCTCTGACATGGAGCTCAGGGCAGCCCAGAGATGAGGTAGCTTCATTAAATCAAATAGTACCATGGTCTCTTTTCTGCACTGAAAATTCTGAGTCCAGTACTAAAATAGGAACCCTTCTTCGAATTATCTTAGGGTTTATCAGGTCATTAAGGGACATTCAGGAGAAGGTTTCCATGATTCAATATGACCCCTCCCAGCCCTCATCATGCTAATTAATTTTATCCAACTCCTGTTTATTATTTCCTATGCATTTATTTTCCTTCTACGGGTACTGATTTTCTGTTTGTTTTTCTTGTGAATTTGTTCTTCTCCTCAAACAGACTCAGCAGAAATGTCAAGGACTGTCAGTTCTACTGCCTTTTTGAGGCTCTATGAAGCAAAGTCATTAACAGCGTGGCTTTTAGAGGGAGATTGTTGCATTCAAATCCTGTTTTCAAATCTGCATTTGCTAGCAGTGTGACCTAAGAGCTAGGATTAGGGTGAAGTGAGTAGGGCCTTCACTGTGGCTGCAAAATTTAAGGAAGTTCCCCCAAGAAACCAGTAATCACAATACTTTCAAGTATCAAAATTTACGGAAAATCCATTGCCGGGGTCCAGCCCCGGTGGACCCAGGGTAATTCCAAGGGGAGACAGAGTAGGCGTCCTAGGAAAAAACTTATTTAATTACAGATATATAGAGAGATTAGAAACGGATAGTGTAGTAGGAAAATTAGTGGAGAAAAAGAGGCTGAATAACTTGGTTTACGAGGAATACCAATCTCCACCTACGTAGGCCACAGGCGTCTTTCCGTTCTCCCGAAGGAGTGGAGGCACTGAGGCCTCCCCAGTCCGATCTTAGGAGCCCAGGCAAAATTAGCAGGCTTGGTGATTACCCACGTACCAGATGGGAATTCAGTCAGAAGGGGAAAAAACAACACGGGGGAATCAGTCTTTCTAGAAGCTGATCCAATTTCTTTATTTTTCAGGTTTGTTTATATACTTTTTGTTATACATAGGGATGAATACAGAGTCACACGGGAGTCAGCAGACCTGACCGTTGTCACAATCAGGTGCTTCATATAAAATTATACAAAGGTCTTATGGGTTTTACATCATCTTATGGCCATGAGGCCTGCTGACATTTTATGGCCCTTTCTGATAAGGGTCAGTTAACCAGAAAACTTACTTTTTCCAGGGGTGATTTTTTCTTATACCAAGCGCCACCCTCCAAATAAAGTTGCATTCCTATAGGGTGAGGGTGTAGTGGATTACAATCAAGAAAAGGAATTTACTTAACCTAAGGTTTAACATGATTAATCTTAAAGGTTAATGCTTATTTCTCCTATATGCTAGTTATATTCATTATAAGGGCAGGGAATATGGAGATTTAGCAGCAAACATTGGCTCAACAAATGAAAACCCTTCACCAGTGTTCCGCTTAAGATCTATTTAGTCTTAAGATAGTGATAAAGTTACATTTCTGCATAGCAAGGACACAGCGATTTATAACAAAGTACAGTGATCTATAACAAAAGAGAAAATTCATTAACTCAAAAAGTCTAGCATTGCTAACATCAAAAACTACTATATTTCCTTTTCTATATTCCAAATATATTGATTAATATATTCCCAGGTGCCTCAGGATATGAAGGCCTGGCGGCAATGATTGACTCAACAATGAGAAAAGCCCTATGCTAATTAAGACTTTCAAAATACTCCAGAATCTCTGTGCTGTTTATGGTTGAGAAGTTGTCACACAAGCTAGTCTGTCAGCAGAGAGGTTTGACCTGAGACACCCTTGTCACACCCAGGGCAGGGAATTAGCAGTAATTATTGGCACAACAAATGAAAAAACCCTTCAAAATCTTAAAGGTTAATACTTATTTCTCCTATATGCTAGTTATATTCATTATAAGGGCAGGGAATATGGAGATTTAGCAGCAAACATCAGCCCAACAAATGAAAACCCTTCACCAATGTTCCCCTTAAGATCTATTTAGTCTTAAGATAGTGATAAAGTTACATTTTTACATAGCAAGGACACAGTGATTTATAACAAAGTACAGTGATCTATAACAAAAGAGAAAATTTGCTAACTCAAAAAGTCAAGTATTGCTAACCTCAAAAACTACTATATTTCCTTTTCTATATTCCAAATACATTGACTAATATATTCCCAGGTGCCTAAGGATATGGAGGCCTGGTGGCAATCATTGACTCAACAATGAGAAAAGCCCTATGCTAATTAAGACTTTCAAAATACTCCAAACTCTCTGTGCTGTTTACGGTTGGGAGGTTGTCACACAAGCTAGTCTGTCAGCAGAGAGGTTTGACCTGAGACCCCCTTGTCACACTCAGGGCAGGGAATTAGCAGTAATTATTGGCACAACAAATGAAAAAACCCTTCACCAATATAATTTCTAATCAATCCACTATACTATACTAATAATTTTCTAACTTCTCAAAAGAGTCTGTATTTAGAAAGTTTTAAAGCATCTCGTGGCTCTCACGGTTGGGAGGTTGTAAATAATCACATGTGGCCGGACGAACCCACTCAGGCAAGCTAGAGAACCTTCAGAGGAGTTTGTAAGTTGAAACACTCTTGTCATGCACCGGAATTTATTAACTGGAGCTGCAAGATAATTCCTTCTCCAAGAGAAATGGTTATGGGGGAGAGCCCCCAGAAAGTCAGAGGTGTAGGTGAGAGCATAAAACAGACTCTGGTTTTGGGGGTAGATGCTCGGGAACAGGGGGTTTCCTGAGGTTTGATCCTGCCTTTGTGTATGCCAAGCCTCCTTCCTCATGACCTTTGCCATGGGCGGAGTTCCTCATGCTGGCTCCCGGCGGTTTACAAATACAACAAGAATTCAGTGTCTTCGCACATCACTCAGAGTCAGATCTGGTGTTTCTTAGGAGCCTATAGGCTCCTCCATGACCAGGTCCATCTTTCCTAAAGCTCTCATACATAGTAGCCTCTCTACAGTCAGCCTTCCCCACATGCTCTCCAGCCTACAGGGACTCCTTGCCATTCCTTGAAGTTCCATGAACATGCAAGTATATTCCAATCCCAGACCTTTTCACTCGTTCTTCTCACACCCTACAATGTTCTTTCTGAAATAGCTGCATGGTTTACTCCTTCTCTGGCCTCCCTGGTGACTCAGACAGTAAAGAGTCTGCCTGCAGTGCAGAAGACCCGGGTTCAATCCCTGAGTCGGGAAGATCCCTGGTAAAGGAAAAGGCAACTCACTCCATATTCTTGCCAGGAGAATCCATGGGCAGAAGATCCTGGCAGGACAGACGATCCAGTTCATGGGATCCCAAAGAGCTGGACAGGACTGAGCAACTAACTTTCACTTTACTTCTTCACCAGTCATTGGTCTTCCTCAAATGCAACCTCTCACTGAGACCTTTTCTAGCCAAAGATGTGAAGTTACAGCTCCTTTCCTGCCTGCAACACACTGTATTCCCCTTCATTTAATATAAAGGTGATAAACTACTGTTGCCCATTAAACAAGAGGTTTGAACCACACAGGCTCACTTATATGTGCATTTTTTTTCAATAATTACCTATCAATACTATAGTACTATATGATCTGATTTGGTTGAATCAACAGATATAGAACTGTTGGTATGGAAGCCTGGCTGTTGGCTTATACATGGATTTCTGACTGTATACCAGGTCAGGATCCCTAACTCCTATGTTGTTCAAGTTTTATTGTTTATCTGTAGGCACAATAAAAACACTTTCCTGCTTAATCAGTTCAGTTCAGTTGCTCAGTCGTGTCCGACTCTTTGTGACCCCGTGGATTGCAGCATGTCAGGCCTCCCTGTCCATTGCCAACAAAGGGATATATTTTTCCTATATTAACTGATGGGTCTCTAATTTCTGTAAAAAATCAAGCACACAGAAAGCATTCAATTCATTTTTAATGCAGATTAAAAATGGAAAAATATCTTTTTCTATTGTGAATTTTGGTATCCTTAGGGATGATAGAAGCCTGGGATAATAGAAAGTTAAATAGAGATTGCAGCTGTCATAACTGGATTAAGGATCTACCATTTAGAATTTCACTGCCAAATTTTATATCCACTCAGTATAGTCAAAAATGTCTTTATTGGACTTCTAACCATAGAGCTTCTAAACAAGTTATCCTAATTATTATCATAATTATTGCTAATAAATGCTAGAATAAAGGACTTCCTTGCAGCTCAGTGGTAAAGAATCCACCTGTCAATGAAGGAGGTGCAAGAGTTTTGGGCTCAATCCCTGGGTCAGGAAGACAGGGCAACCCACTCCAGTATTCTTGCCAGGAAAATCCCATGGACAGAGGAGCTGGGTGGTCGCAAACAGCTGGACATGAACTGAGCACACAGGCACTAGAATGAATAAAGAGCAGTAGATAAGTTTCAAAATTCTTCAGATAAACTCTATTAATATGAACCCCATAATAATGAGTTTTCCCATATCCTTAGAATGTTTTAACTCTAATCAATGAGCAATATAGCTTGAGCAATTCCAGAGCACTGACATTCAAGTACAATTTGAAACTTGAAATTCATTACAACCAAAGTTGATCTGTGACACAAATTCTCTCTTCTACTTATACCTTACTGCCTAGGAGAAATATCAATAACCTCAGATATGCAGATGACACCACCCTTATGGCAGAAAGTGAAGAGGAGCTAAAAAGCCTCTTGATGAAAGTGAAAGAGGAGAGCGAAAAACTTGGCTTAAAGCTCAACATTCAGAAAATGAAGATCATGGCATCTGGTCCCATCACTTCATGGGAAATAGATGGGGAAACAGTGGAAACAGTGCCAGACTTTATTTTTTTGGGCTCCAAAATCACTGCAGATGGTGACTGCAGCCATGAAATTAAAAGACGCTTACTCCTTGGAAGAAAAGTTATGTCCAACCTAGATAGCATTTTCAAAAGCAGAGACATTACTT
>SJYT01003184.1:105568-133174 GCA_006410635.1 Cephalophus harveyi
CCCTGGGATTTCTTTGGAAGGAATGATGCTAAAGCTGAAACTCCAGTACTTTGGCCACCTCATGTGAAGAGTTGACTCATTGGAAAAGACTCTGATGTTGGGAGGGATTGGGGGCAGGAGGAGAAGGGGACGACCGAGGATGAGATGGCTGGATGGTATCACGGACTCGGTGGACGTGAGTCTGAGTGAACTCCGGGAGATGGTGATGAGCAGGGAGGCCTGGCGTGCTGCGATTCATGGGGTCGCAAAGAGTCGGACACGACTGAGTGACTGAACTGAACTGAACTGACTTAGCTTTATAGTAGATTAAAAAAATAAAACTAAGGAACCATTGGATGATTGCATGAGTAGATGATTTTTTTCATTTGTTTCCACCTTTGCCAACTTCTTATATTTATAGCTATTTATATGCATACATATACATATAAATACATGCATATACATATATATAAATACATATACATATTTATATATGTGTATATGTATTTATATATATGCATGCATATACATATATATAAATAATGTGTTTGTATGTGTGTTTTCCTTAAAGATAATTTAAGATTTCTTTCTTTATTAACAACAGTTTTGAGCTAATCATATTTCCTTCTTGCAAATAAACTGCCCTCTTAAATAAGAACTATTGAATAACCCTGCTTGTGTCAGGCTTTCCTCAAAATTACCACTTTAAATAATCTTTAAGAAAGATGTCAACTCTTGAAATTATATGTATATAATTAGACATTTAATTAAAAAAGGGAACTTATTTACCTTCAATTCATGTGATAAATATGAATAATGTGATTTTATTACTATGATTCTTGAAATACTACCCATAGCTACTAAAAATCTGTAAAAATTATGTTCTACTCAATTTATATTTAATAACTTCTCACACTTATCTGTGAGCAGGTAAAGAACCCATCTATCAATGTAGGAGACTTAAGAGACACGGATTTGAACCCTGGGTCGGGAAGATCCCCTGGAGGAGGGCATGACAACCCACTCCAGTGTTCTTGCTGGAGAATCCCATGGACAGAGGAGCCTGGCGGGCTACCGTCCATGGGGCCGCACAGAGTCAGACACGCCTGAAATGGCAGCACGCACATTTATCAGACATAGAAAACTGGCTAAAATGACATACACTGCTCTTTTAAGTTGCCCATGCTTTTAAAAGCTCCTTGGATATAGCAAATTAACCTTAATCTGCATCTGATTCTTTATGTATGTCTGTTATTCCTTTTTTCACATCGGGTCTGGAAAGAACTTTATGCAACTTGTGATACATACCACAGGAAAACAGCTGAAACTGAAGGTATTTTCATTTTCTACAAGGATCAACCATATTTCTACTAGTCCTAAAAACTTTCCGCTTGCTGGTAGAATGAAGAACTGATATTCACTTCATCATGCCAGTAGGTGCCATAGAAACCTGTTCTGGTGAGCTGAAGACACATACTTGGAAGGCATGCTGAGACTCAGTTGGCTACAGAGTAATAGAGAAAAAAGGAAAAAGGATGATTCAATCACACATAGAAAAGTAATGACTTAAAAACCAAGACATCTCTGTTGTTTAATCACAACTCCTTCTTTCTCTCTATTAACTCTAGAACAATGCTTTAGCATCTCGGTGTAATTAAGAGATTAGACTAGTCAGAGATTTTAACCTGGCAGCCTGTTTTTTTTTGTTTGGTACAAAGTAGTGTGTTCAGTCGCTCAGTGGGGTCCTGCTTGTTGCCACTGCATGGACTGTAGCCATCAGGCTCCTCTGTCCATGGGATTCTCCATGCAAGAATACTGGATGGGTTGCCATGCCCTTCTCCAGGGAATCTTTCCAACCCAGGGATCAAAACTGAGTCTCCTGCATTGCAGGTGAGGATCATTTTTATAATAGTCTGGATTTACAGCTTTTTCTGAAAAGAAAAAAAAAAATCAGTGGGTGGGAACACATGATATGTCCTGGCGCACATGGCAACAGCGTGTGTTCTCAGGGGGCCGCCCTCTCCATTCCCACCAGCCTGGCCCTTCTGAGTGAAGTTACAGGGCCCTCTTCACTTTTGTTACTTGCTTGTCTCTGTATATATTTGTGTTTGCAACACACAGACTAAATGATCTCTTTATTCCCTTCTTGATTTGCAGTTATGATTCTTTGATGGCAATTTTTTTGGGGGGGCTGGTAATACTTCAGTGACTTCCTACACCAGCAGACCACAGCTGGTATATATCCCTCCCCAGCCTGAAACCTTTGTCGTCACCTCTGGGCACCTCATTAAGCAAAAGGAAATGTGTTCGGAGGACTTGGATATTTTACTGAGACTAGGCGAGAGGTGGTTGGATTCTGGTAATGAACATGTTCTGACAGGAGGTTCTGAATTAATGGATGCAGATGCCAGTGGGGCCAAAGGGCGAAGGGGGACATAATGCTCATCTCAAACAACATCCGAATGCAGACAATAAGGGGACAGGGGCCCTCCAGCAAGGGCAGCAGGCATTCTACTGCGAGGGGGCTTCAGCTTTTCAACTAAGTGCCTCAAGCCAGCCTGGTATCCGGCAGGAATGTTAAGTCATAGGGTTAAACTGTTGTGTGTTGCTTGATTGAAATTTTAGTGTAATATTGGCTTTTAAAAGGCTAATAAAGACTGTAATTTAGCTTCTCAGATTTATGCAAAATTGCTGGTACTTTCCTTTGAGTTTGTGGAGACATAGGGGTTGAGGTTATCTAATTCAATATTTGGTATGTTTTCAGGGTTATGTTAATGAGGAAATCCCAAAGATGATAAAAAATAGGGACCAAAATAGTGCTTCATTATTTTAAAATATTCTTTCTCCCTTCACTTAATGTACAGAATCACCTTGGGAGGCAGGAAAAAAAAAAAAAAAAGGTAGTCCCAGTTCATATGAAGACATCATGTTACAGTGTATTATTTAGGTTACAAATATAAATTTTTTTCCAGATCCCTGAATGATACTACTAATGGCATCTACCATCCATTTTCCATAGAGCTACAGATTATTTAAACCCTTAATTTAGATGATATCACCTCCCTGAATAAAATATTAGCCTCGATGCCTTTAGAATAAATTCTAAAGCCCCTTGGCATGAATTAAAAGACTTTGGTATTTTTCAGTGGGGAAAGGTGTGATGATGGTTCTATTGCCATTCTGAGTAGAAGGGTTATGCCTTGTGAGGAGCAGTCCCTGGCACTGCAGAATGGTTGCCATTACAAGGCCCTGGGCATTAAATGCCAGGACCTCTCCACCCCCACACATCTCTAAATGCCACCAACACAGATGATACTGCCCGTCCTTGATTATAAACCACTGGGAGGAGGGAGAGAACTAACCCCTCTCAGTCTCGCTGCTTGCATCTCCTATATTCTCTGCCTTGCTTTCTGACGTCAGTTTTTGCTTTTTGCTTTTTTTTTTTTTTTCATTCCTTAAATACACCAAAGTGTTTAGAGGCTGAAAGTGACAAAAGTTGGCTTCGCTTTTGACATGGTAGGCTCATTTTTGTCCTTCCAGCCTAGGCTAAAATCCCATTTTTTCAGAGTGGCCTTCATTGATCCTCCTTTCTAAGCTTACCCAACTCATCCTTGGCCCTTATTGGAACATCACTTGATTTTTTCCACACAGTGAGAAGCACAGGTCTATTTGTTTACATGCTTCTTGTATTAGTACAAAAGCTGCATGTAAGCAAGGACCTTTTTTATTTTTGTAGCATCACCTGGAATGCCGTGAGCTCTCTTTCTCCCCTCTTACTCCTTTTCTCTCCTTCCATTTCTCTTTCTCTTCATTGCCCTCCAACACACACAAATGCACACCTATTTTTTTTTTAATTTCTTATTTGAAACAAAGCATTGTCATCAGTGCACAAAACTTCCCTGAACATCCTACCCCTATTTTAAAGAAATGGTGTATACTTGTAGTTTATTAAGAAACAGAGACTTAAAATTATGTAGGTGAGGAACTTCCCTGGCAATCCTTTGGTTAACATCCTATGCTTCCACTGCAGGGGACGCGAGTTCCATATCTGGTCCAGGGACTAAGATCTCACATTCCCACCTGCTGTGGAGCATGGCCAAAAAAAAAAAAAAAAAAAGGCAGAAAATACAGGTGAGATTCATAATACACCATATTAAAGCAGTGGTGTGGGCTTTAGCTGTGAAGATACCTGGGTATCCATTTTGGGTAAATAAGATTCAAGTTTTGTAAGGTGTGTGAGGCCATAATATTATACAAAATATAGTCGTCATGTGATTTCTTGGAATAATAGTGACTACAAATACAGAACCAGGGTCTGATACAGGCACGTCAGTGCTAAGCCTCCATGAGAAAGAAATCAAGTTAAATTCTTCTACACCAATGTGTCCGATTTGTTCCACGGCAGTGACTTTCCTCTGCTCCTCCCATGAGAATTTAGAAATTTCAATAAGTAACTTCCCAGTCATGTGACAGTTTCACATATTAAGGATGAGTCATATGTTGGTGCTTTAAAAATATTACTATTTAGGTAATTGTGGTTATTGCCTGGGGGAATCTTATGAAGGTATGTGCATTAGCTTAATCAATTAATTGTTTTCTCTAGCTCTGGCAACTTATTTCCCTGCTCTCTTGATACCCTTTAAGGTAGACTGAAAATTCTTACGATCCTTAAGAGCTATTGGTTCATAAATTATTTCTACTTTTCTAATAGAACTTAGCAAACAGCAGAAAATAATCCCCCCTAATTTTATTACCACTGATATAAATTTTAGATTGAATTATTAAGACTTATCTTCTTAAAAACGTTTGTTTCACATAGTGGCACTAACCCATGACTTTCTACTTTAGCACACCTTGCTCTTGGATAACATTTTTTTCTTTTTTAATGTTGATTGGGTTGTGTAGTTTTGGAAACATTTTGAAATACATTATCTCATTTAATTCCTACAGCTCTAAGTGGACGTGCTATTAAACGCATTTTCTCTATAGTTCCTTTTAGGGAAGGATCAGCATCCAAATAGAAGGTACTTCTTTGACTTCAAGTTCTTCTTGCTTCAACTCACCATAACACATGATTCTTTAAAATTACATCTAAATGTTTAGTCCAAGCCTAATACTGGCAAAATCTTTTAGTGCTCCTAATAGATGAAAAAAAAAAGGGGGGGGCAATAAATCAGGGGAACCATTAGTCACAGTTTGCCTGGGATGATTCAGTTCATACCTGTCTGTCCTGCTGTCCCAGAGACCTGATGGGTATATTATCTGCTGTACCTTTTTTCGCTTTTGAATATATTCTGGCTTGGGTTATATACTCTCTGCACCTAATGTCATATAGTGAAATGCCTGCTGAGGAAAAAAAGAGGTCATTTATGAAGAGAAAATGATATAAGGCAGAGTACAAGAAAGTCATAGAAGAAATGGAAACCATTGACAGATTCTAAGAAAGTTCATATTAAACCATACTTTGGAAGCCCTAGTTTACACAAGCAGTGTACATCAGGTAATCATAATGGATTATTACAGATAACCCACTCAGGTAGTGATCAGAGAATCAGTCTAGGTCAGTGTTTACTCAAGGCTGTATTGCTTTCAGTCGATGTATTAGGAAGCTTCCTCCCTTCAATTCCTGTCCTCTTTTCTGAGTTCTTTGTTCAAAACAGACCTGGCTGTCAGAAAACTGAAGTCAAAACCATCAGGGTCAGGCAAAGGGGATTTCATCACTGCTCAGAACTTGCGTAAGAATTCCAAAGTCCGGGCTGGCCTCCAGCAATCTGTTGTGGGATGACCACAGAATGGGCTGTCGGATGCCTTTATTCTCTGTTCTGAGAGCAGAACTGATGGCTTTGTGCTTTGCGGTTGCTTTCCAAGGGTGGAAAGAAGATATGGGCTAGGAAAGGAGGTAGCGACCATATGGAGATGTCCTCCCATTGTTCGCGGAGCCGAGGGGCGCCCATTCTTTCTTCAGAGCAGTCACACAGCTGCTAAGAATGCAGTGTCAGTTTTCCGGCCATTGGACCCGACCCCCGCCTGGGCTCACTGAAGTGAACCGAGGCGGGCATATTCCACACTGGCGTGTTGTTCTTCGCCAGAAGATGCAAGTGAGCAAATTAAAGTGGACAACTTGATAGCTTCAGAGGCTCAGGAAATGATGTAAACTAGGCCATTGATATGGAAGACCTGAGGATGGCAGGAGATACACTGTGGTTGAAAGAAATGCGTATCAACCAACCTCACAGCAGCTCAAGCCTTTGGAGCTTCTATCAAATAGTCTGTGTATATAAACTCAAAGCTCAGGGTAAATCTTAGATGACATTAGAATGCGGGTTTTTACTGTGTTTTCCTTCCAGGATCTATTCTATTCTTCTCTTTCTTTTATACACTCCATTCCTTTTTCCTGGCATGAATTTAGAGACCTTAACTCATATCTCCTTTCTTTATACCACATCTAATCACCATCAGGAGTATTTCTCAATTGAAGTACCCTCTGAATCAAATAAATTCATGAGCAACAAGATAGAACAATCAAGAAAACACCCTGCCATATTTTTAGGGCACACTACACTCCTGATTAGGTACTCCATATGTTTCATGTCCATTCTATTGTTTTTCTCAAAACGACCTTGTGTTTATGTATCACTATTCCCAATTTATAGATGAACTACCCATTCTCAGAGAGGTTTAAGAATGCACCACAATTGTGTGATAACTGACTTACTAGCACCACCATTTAAGTTTGGTTTGCTCACTGTCTTTATCAAAAGTCTTCCATATTTTTAACCTTTTAAATTTAATTACTGGTAAGAAATTGTAATTTGTTTGGAATCAGGAGTATGCGTTTAACCTAATTTGCTCTATATATTGTAATAGCTGACTCTTAAACAAACCAACAAAAAATCACCTCAAGGAAAATAAAGTTCAGTAAAGTTCACTCATTATATCAGAATAATAGGAGACATTGTTGGAGGTAGGATAGCTCAAGGTTTCTAAAACTTCCTTGAGGCTTTTAGTTTATTTCTCTATCTAAATACATTATAGATGAGTGAAGTTTTAGAGGTTTTTAAAAGAATGATAAGTCATGGAATTTATTGTCCAAAAAAATAAATAAATAATAGGGGGAAACTTCAGCCTGATTCTCAAGAATCTTAAGGATTGAAAATACTCAAGTGAAATTCATGACTATCAAGTAATAGACTCTCTAAAATGAAAGTGAAAGTGAAGTTGCTCAGTCGTGTCCGACTCTTTGCGACCCCATGGACTGTAGCCTACCAGGCTCCTCTGTCCATGGGATTCTCCAGGCAAGAGTACTGGAGTGAGTTGCCATTTCCTTCTCCAGGGGATCTTCCCAACCCAGGGATCGAGCCTGGGTCTCCCGCATTCCAGGCAGACGCTTTAACCTCTGAGCCACCAGGGAAGCCCCTCTCTAAAATAGAAACTATTAATTCTTTAGAGTGCAACAGTGAACTAGCATACCACAAGTAATTTTGTTTTGCACCTATTATTTTAAAATGAAAAACTTCAAAGTGTCTCTACCATGAAATGCTTCACACTTTGTCTCTGAGCTCTGAGAAAAGACTGCTCCCACTGGAGAAGACATTTCTGCTGCACTTCTTACTTTAATGCTGCCATGGATGATCAGAGGTAATAAAAAAAAGTATTTACCACATTATACACTGTCCCATTATGGTAGAATTCTTCTTTTGAAAAGTATCGAGCATCTCTGAGTCTAACCATGGCCCAGAAATTGTACTTTGCAAAACCATCTTTGTTGCCTGTTGGAAGGGGAATATTCCTTGCTGTCTGCTTTTTACATAACGCTTGCACACAGTCTTTGAATTTTACTCTAAAAATTGATTTTTTTAATACTAAACCATTTATAACTCTGAGATAACACACACACACAGAATTTATATAAATATTTTTTTCTTTTTTTTTTTTACCCAAAGCAAAACTAATAAATGTGAAATCCTCTCTCCACACTCAAGATATCAAGGTAAGGAGGATGCGTTTGAAAAATTGCTCTAATACATCAGAAAATACAAAAATCAATAAGCTATAAAAGCTAAAAAGCTTCTTCAATTTTGTCCCTTATTGCTTAGTGTAGGTGGCCAGGTCCCGGAGAACAATCCAAGGTTGCAAAAAAGCCGTTACACATCTAGCTGTGTATTTCAGACAATATGTGAAGCTCTGCCAGGAAGGGACAAGTATGTATCTGCCGAAGAACGGGGAGGTCTGAAAGGCCTCTAAGTTCCTGTTTGTTTGATTGAGAGCTAGAAAATGTGCTTGTGGAACCAGGCAGCGGAAACTGTGCTTTTCTGTCACTGTTGAGTGAAAACAAAACAGGTCTGGAGAGCATTTCCCTCTGCCTTTTCTCCCTCTGCTATTTTTCAGGCATAGGAAGGTGCTTAATGTCATGGACATTGTTATCAGGCTGAGAAGGCAATGGGATGCAGCACTCCGCGCTAAATAAAGCCCGTGTTTTAACCCTAGAGGGCTAGAATCACCTTCTTGCCTGAAAATTTTAAATTGCACTTTTCCTGGAACATGCATAGAGCCGGCACGTGTTACCAGCAGCAGTCAAGCAGGGATATGGCTAAGCAGAGTGGCTTTAGGCCAGTGCTGTCCAAAGGTTTTTCATGGTGCATCACCATGTACCATGAAAAAGATGCATCACAGTATCTTTGAGTAAATGTCATGAGCATATTTTTTTTTAAGTTTTGTTTATTTATTTTGGCTGAGCTGGGTCTTCATTGCTGCCCCGTGGGCTTCTTCTAGTTGTGAGTGGAGGCTTACTCTTCACTGCGGCATGTGGGCTCCTCACTGCAGAAGTTTCTCTTGCTGAGGATCACGGGCCCTAGAGCGCTGGCTCAGTAGCTGTGGCACATGGGCTGGGTTGTCCCACTGCACGAGGAATCTTTCTGGACTAGGGACCGAACCCATGTCCCCTGCATTGGCAGGCAGATTCTTTACCACCAAGCCATCAGGGAAGCCCCGAGCATCTACTTTTAAACAAATGCACACGATGTTCTAATACGTGATGTGCATTGTACATCATATTTAACAAAAGAAAATGTACAGGGCCAGATAAAAGGGGAACACACCCAAAAATTCTCTCACGAGGACGGTCGCCATGGATGTAGGGAACACGTCCTGGATAGCAGTGATTTTGGTGTTTTCATGAGCTAAAATACTCTAGTGAGAGCTGCTTGACTGTTACAGAGTTAGTAACCCTTTTAGTGGCTCAGTTCTGGGGCTTCTGAACATTACCCTCTGCTGGGGCCTAAGATAAAATTCACTCTTGTGGGCCTCGTAATGTGTCTGTGTATACATGCTCAGTCACTTCAGTTGAGTACAACTCTTTGCTCCCCCATGAGCAAAGAGTTCACCAAGGCTCACAGAGCTCACCAAGGCTCCTCTGTCCATGGAATTTTCCAGGCAAGAATACCGGAATGTGTTGCCGTTCCCCTCTCCAGGGGATCTTCCCAACCCAGGGATCAAACTCAGGTCTCTTGCATTGCAGGTGGATTTGTTTACCCTCTATTACCTAATAACTTTCTATTTCAAATGTTTGGTATAATTTTGTTTTCTTGAACTCAAACCTGGAAAAAAGAAGCATAAAATATGCATAGGACAAGTTAAGAAATACAAAGCAGCCTTGACTGAGTTTTCCAGGTACCATCAGCCTCAGTTCAGGAGTGACTTAAATTATACTTTAGCAAAAAAAAAAAAAAAAAAAAAGGAATTCCCTGATAGCTCAGTTGGTAAAGAATCTGCCTGCAGGAGACCCTGGTTCGATTCCTGGGTTGGGAAGATCCACTGGAGAAGAGTAGGCTACCCACTTCAGTATTCTTGGGCTTCCCTGCGGCTCAGCTGGTAAAGAATCCGCCTGCAGTGTGGGAGACCTGAGTGCCATCCCTGGGTTGGGAAGGTCCCCTGGAGAAGGGAAAGGCTACCCACTCCAGTATCCTGGCCTGGAGAATTGTCTGTATAGTCCGTTGGGTCGCAAAGAGTCAGAAACGACTGAGTGACTTTCACTTCACCTCACTTTCACTTCACTTTAGCAAAATTACTGATTACTATTTGTCATGTAACTTTAAGGTTGATTATCAGTTCAGTTCAGTTGCTGAATTGTGTCTGACTCTTTGTGACCCCCACAGACTGCAGCACACCAGGCTTCCCTGTCCATCACCAAATCCTGGAGTTTACTCAAACATGAGTCCATCAAGTTGGTGATTCCATCCAGCCATCTCATCTTCTGTCATCCCCTTCTCCTCCCACCTTCAATCTTTCCCAGCATCAGGGTCTTTTCCAGTGAGCCAGTTCTTCCCATCAGGTGGCCAAAGTGTTGGAGCTTCAGCTTCAGCATCACTCCTTCCAATGAACACTCAGGACTGATTTCCTTTTGGATGGACTGGTTGGATCTCCTTGCAGTTCAAGGGACTCTCAAGAGTCTTCTCCAACACCACAGTTCAAAAGCATCAATTCTTTGGTGCTCACCTTTCTTCATAGTCCAACTCTCACATCCATACTTGACTACTGGAAAAACCATAACTTTGACTAGATGGACTTTTGTCGGCAAATAGTATCTCTGCTTTTTAATATGCTGCATAGCTTGGTCATAGTTTTTCTTTCAAGGAGTGTCTTAATTTCATGGCTATAGTCATTATCCACAGTGTTACTGAAGCCCAAGAAAATAAAGTCTGTCACTGTTTTCCATTGTCTCCCCATCTATTTGTCATGAGGTGATGGGACTGGATGCCATGATCTTTGTTTTCTGAATGCTGAGCTTTAAGCCAGCTTTTTCACTCTCCTCTTTCACTTTCATCAAGATGCTTTTTAGTTTCTCTTCACTTTCTCCCATGAGGGTGGTATCATCTGCATATCTGAGGTTATTGATATGTCGCCCAGCAATCTTGATTCCAGCTTGTGCTTCCTCCAGCCCAGCATTTAGCATAATACACTTTGCAAATAAGTTAAATAAGCAGGGTAACAATATACCACTTTCCCAATTTGGAACCAGTCCACTCCACATCCGGTTCTAACTGTTGCTTCTTGATCCACATACAGATTTCTCAGGAGGTAGGTAAGGATGTCTGGTATTCCCATCTCTTTAAGAAATTTCCTCAGTTTGTTGTGATCAAAGTCAAAGGCTTTAGTGCAGTCAATGAAGCAGAAGTAGGTATTTTTAGAACCAGTCCACTCCACATCCGGTTCTAACTGTTGCTTCTTGATCCACATACAGATTTCTCAGGAGGTAGGTAAGGATGTCTGGTATTCCCATCTCTTTAAGAAATTTCCTCAGTTTGTTGTGATCAAAGTCAAAGGCTTTAGTGCAGTCAATGAAGCAGAAGTAGGTATTTTTCTGGAATTATGGTTGATTATGAATATTTGAAATTTGATGCTAAGTGTCTGAATGCCATGAGACTACTATTCTCCTTTACATTTAAATTTGATATCCCTCACCATCACAATAAAAGAAACACAATATAATCATATAAGCACTAAGACGAACATGCTTATACCAAATTTATTTGTTAATGTTTGAAAAGTCACTTGGTCTGAAAATATATGAGAATATAAGGTAAGGGAGTCCTGTGCTAAGTTGATCTCTCACCAAAGTTTACTGATTTCCATTCATTTTCAATTTCTGGCCAAGCACTATAAACTTCACTGTGAAGAATAGTCATGCACATATTTGTAGACTAAATTTACAAGTATAGATTATAGAATCAAATGTTGAGCATTTCTGTAAGTCTGGATAACTCAAAGTCTTTAAGGAATTTGAAAGATTTATATGAAATCTGGTTGAAAAACAAATGTAGAACCCATTGAATGGTATTAAATTTATCAAATTTAAATTACTGAGCAGCCAAAAATATATTTTCCTTATTTTAGCATGTAAACAAAAGATGTTTCCAATTTTTGTGAAATTTACATGCATGTTTATACCATATTTGAAGAAAGATGTTTAGTTAGATGACTGAGTTAACAATAACTCTACTGTTACTTTATGTAACATATATAGTAAATAATGTTAGAGAAATCCTCTCAGACTTTATAAAGTGTTTTATACAGCAAAATGAGAGAATCCAATATTTATTTTGAAGTTGCATTTGATATTTCTACTGCCTCAAATTACTAGAAAGATAGATGGGAGAAAAATATAAACCTGGAGAAAAATAAGAATACAGTAATCTCTTATGGTTAAAAATATACTGAGATCAATTTATCATTACCAAATCAATAACATTAACTTTATTTAATAAATACAAAGGGTTAAAAGAATAATGAGTGTGAATTTTTTCAATATATGCAAGATGTAGAAGTATATTCATTATTAACTCTGATATGTTTATAATCATAGGCATAATTATAAATATGCTGCTACTGCTGCTAAGTCGCTTCAGTCATGTCCGACTCTGTGCGACCCCATAGACGGCAGCCCACCAGGCTCCCCCATCCCTGGGATTCTCTAGGCAAGAACACTGGAGTGGGTTGCCATTTCCGTCTCCAATGCATGAAAGTGAAAAGTGAAAGTGAAGTCACTCAGTCGTGTCCGACTCTTAGCGACCCCATGGACTGAAGCCTACCAGGCTCCTCCGTCCATGGGATTTTCCAGGCAAGAGTACTGGAGTGGGGTGCCATTGCCTTCTCCATCACAAAACCTAACCAGCCCTAATTCCGTGGCCCCAGCCCTTGCCCTTGGCAATGGTTCACACCCTGAAGAGTGGTTTCTCTCTGGATCCTAACAAATCCACCTCTTATTGCTTTGTCTCTCAATGAATTTTTGCAATGAGACATCAGGGCCTGAGTTTCATTAGTTTGGGCCGAGCTTGAGTCCCGGGAGAGAGCTGAATGACAGGAGGAAAAAGCAGTGGGAAAAACGTGCCAAGGAATCCCCCTCATAGCCCGCCGGAAAATTTGGTAAATATCTGACCAATGCTCACCGTTGCTTTGGTCTGATCTTTGGCACAGAGAAGAGAAAGGACAGAAGAACCCCGCCGGCTTGTGTAACAGCTACTGGGGCTCAGCAGAGAGCGCCTTTGGGACATGCTGAGGAGCAGCCTCTCCAGAGCCCCTCAGTTGTGCCCGCCTGTTCGCAGGAAGTTCGAGGGAACAAGAAACGAGAGATTGTANGACAGAAGAACTCCGCCGGCTTGTGTAACAGCTACTGGGGCTCAGCAGAGAGCGCCTTTGGGACATGCTGAGGAGCAGCCTCTCCAGAGCCCCTCAGTTGTGCCCGCCTGTTCGCAGGAAGTTCGAGGGAACAAGAAACGAGAGATTGTAAAGGAATTAAGATTTCGTTAGGCATGTCCCTCCAGCGAGGACCTCTTACCTTAACCGGAGGTCTTCTGGGATCTGAGACTGGGCCGCGTGACCTTTCTGCTGAGTTTGGTTTCCGCTGCCCCGCTTTCCAGCACGATGGGCCTTCCCCTGCGCTGGGTTTCTTCGCCTTCCCCTTCTAGCACGGGAGCTTCGCGGAGTTGGGCCCCTGCTGTGCTTGGCCTCTTCCGCGCGGAGGTTGTTTCAGCCAGGTTACATCCGAGTCACGGCACCATAGATGTCACGCGAGTGTATGTGCCTCGGTTCTTTGTCCCGTCACAGCAAAGATTTGGAGTGACGGACATTAGAGCCCCTCGGCGTGTCACAGCTCTCAGGTCTTGGATAGACCGTGTTATAGCTCTCAGGTCTCAAATGGACCGTGTTATAGCTCTTAGAGAAATCAGTGCCACAGCTCAGTGTTACAGCTCTATTTTATTTAGAAGATAGCAGGAAAATCCATCTTCGAGGCGTGAGGGCACGTTGATCTAAAGACATGAGGAGGAGAGCGCCCCAGCGCGCGGGAGAGAGAGAGAGAATTATAAATATCATGTGATGATTTCTCTTAGTTTCTATATCTACCAAACTGTTTTCTTGGGTTGTTACTATTGTTGCTGCTGCTGCTAAGTCACTTCAGTTGTGTCCGACTCTGTGTGACCCCATAGACGGTAGCCCACCAGGCTCCCCCGTCCCTGGGATTCTCCAGGCAAGAACACTGGAGTGGGTTGCCATTTCCCTCTCCAATGCATGAAAGTGAGAAGTGAAAGTGAAGTCGCTCAGTCGTGTCCGACTCAGCGACCCCATGGACTGCAGCCCACCAGGCTCCTCCGTCCATGGGATTTTCCAGGCAAGAGTACTGGAGTGGGGTGCCAGTGCCTTCTCCGTGTTACTATTGTTACAACTCAAATATTACATATTACTGGTCCTTGCCTAGCCATCCTTCCATATTCCTCATTAGAGGCTAATATTAATATAATTATTAAATGCACAAAGCACATTTGTGGGCATAGATACTCACACACAAAATTCTGTCATCAAAATACTTGAAAAGCAGGGCCAAGCTTTACTAATTAACCCAGAGTAGAACGTACATCACACTGATCACAAGAAGACCATGAAAGTATCCTCTTTAAATACTTTACTCTCTTCTTAAAAGTTTCACACCTTTCAGAATCACCTACATGTTATTTCTTTCTAACATCGGCTCTCCAACTGCTACTGTTTTTGTTGACTTTTCTTCTTTTAGGGCCTTTTTAATCTATCCACTCTGTGCACAATCTAGCCTCTTACTGACTTCTCCAGAGAAGGAGAACTATCACGTGACCTCCCTTATAGGTGGAATCTAAAAATAAACAATACAAATGAACTTACCTACAAAACAGAGAGAGACTCACAGATTAGAAAATGACTTACAGTTGTCACTGGGAAGGGATTGCTGAGGGAGAATGTATACATGTCTATGTATGGCCGAGTTCCTTTGCTGTTCATCTGAAATCACCACAACATTGTAAGCTGGCTATACCCCAGTACAAAATGAACTTTAGAGTTTGAATAAAAACAACCCAAGTCATCTTTAGAATGGAGAAGGAAATGGCAACCCACTCCAGCGTTCTTGCCTGGATAATCTCAGGGATGGGGGAGCCTGGTGGGCTGCCGTCTATGGGGTCGCACAGAGTCGGACACGACTGAAGCGACTTAGCAGCAGCAGCATCTTTAGAAGGCAGAATAGAGAAGGGATTGCAAATATCAATGGCTTCCAGTGTTTTTCTTGTCATACACAGCAGCAGCTCAATAATCTCACAGAATTAATTAGTTTTGTTAAAGACAGTTCACATAGTTTAATGCTATTTAATTCATTGGAAAACAGACAAAATGAGCAGTTAAAGTGAGTAGGTAATGTTTATAGCTATTTCATAATTTCATTTTTGAAATAGGCATTTCCTCCTGAGTTTGAGTTAGCATTATGTATTACCACTGTGTGCATTATCTGCTAACACTGGGTCTCATTTGGGACAATGTAAGCTATGAGGAAAAGTAGTCAAAAGCTTGAATGAGTGTAAAACTAAGTGCTACACTGTTTTTTTTCTCGGTGGCCCCTTATGACTGGCTTGTATTTTTCACTCGCCTGTGCTGGGTCTCGGCTGTGGCATGCAGATCTTCTGGCGCAGCACGCAGACTCTATAGTTACGGCTCGTGGGCTGAGTAGTTGCAGCGTACAAGCCTAGCTGCCCTGTGGCAGGTGGGAGATTGGTTCCCCCAAAAAGGGATCGAACCTGTGTTCCCCCACCCTGCACGACAGATTCTTAACCACCAGGGAAGTCCCTAATTAAGTGATATATACTTTTAAATTCACTGAAAGAAAAATAGTGGAAGAGGTGGTACTAGTATGAATGTAAGGTGAAGTCGCTCAGTCGTGTCCGACTCTTTGCGACCCCATGGAATGTAGCCTATCAGGCTCCTCCATCCATGGGATTCTCCAGGCAAGAGTACTGGAGTGGGTTGCCATTGCCTTCTCCAGGGGATCTTCCCAACCCAGGGACTGAACCCAGGTCTCCCGCATTGGAAGCAGACACTTTAACCTCTGAGCCACCAGGGAAGCCCAAGTTATTTTAAAAAATTGGTTAGGTACATGATATCAGTAGCATAAAATATCAACTTCAGGGTAAAACAAGCAAAACCATTAATTAGGCCTTGTTTTGTTAAGGTTGCAGACTGTTGGTGTCACATCTCTTCTCCTGTTCTTCCTCCAAGGTTATCAATGATACCAACTACTACTATTTGCCTTTGACAGAAAGATGATGAATAGGAAAATTGTTTCTAGGACCAGAATCCTCAGTACAATAGCCTCCAGTTCACCAAAATGTCAACTCAAAAATAAAGTCTTATGCCATAGCACAAATATTTAGTTAAATATTAATTACCAAAGTTTGCTAGCAGCTTTTAAAAGATACTATTTTGACCAAGGCTCAAGAAGTTAAAATGTGTAGATTCTAAAGACACTGCACCCAATTCCATATGTGTTTTTAAAGTTGGGGTTCTCCTTAAACCCCAACTAGCAATTCATTTTTTCTCCTTTTATCATTTTGAAGAGAATACAGTTTAGTGGCTTAGCATTAAGCAATGATAAACTAAATACTTGCAAACTCTCACAGCAAGTTTTTCTAATCCTGCTTTCCATGCAGGCCCCTCAAGGAAGATCCACGTTCTTTTCTTAGCACAGGATCATGAAAGAGGCAATGTGGCTTTAGATCCAGTTCTACAGTGTAATAAATGGCTTTAAGCAAATTACTTCTCTGAGCATGCATTTCTTTATTCAAAGCATGATGATAATACCGTCTTTCTTAAAGAGATTTGGGGGTGATTAAAAGAGATATATGAAAAGTGTGCCCAAAATATCTAATATAGAATCAACGGATCTATATTTAAAATTCCCCTTCCTTCCATAATAAAGACAAGAAAATAAATTTTAAAGATAACTATCAGTATCCATTGCTATCATATATCTGGAATTTGTTCACGTCATCCTTTCACCATAAAATTCAGAGTTTCCGTGCACTGTGGTTTAGCAAATAGCCAGGCGAGCGTGGCAGGCCACTGTCTGCTCTGTTGTGTTTCCGCCTTCTACTGAACCCTGATAACCCATGTCTTTCTGCCAGACGTCTACGGTATTTTTTCTCAGGGGCTAACTCCCCCTCTTTCTTCAAACCTCGAGCCAAAAGAAGGTATTGCTGTGGTGTTTCTCCATAAAACACAACCTAAAGACTGGTTATAGTTACTGCTCAGCCATGGTTACTTCTGCTGCTAGGGCTCAGCCTTACTCCAAGCATTCATGTTCAGTTTTCAGAGTGTGTTCCTGTGGCTTCCTCTGTCCATCTTCCAGATTTAATGCCTCACCTCCATTTCTAACTACCGGTTTCATTATCAACCTCACTTATGTTACCTATCTAATGGTTTTCTTAATATTTTTTTACATATGTTTATTGATTAGTTGTAACATTCCAGAGAATGCTTTAGGTCCCAGGGATTTTAGGAATGAGCAAGAAAATAAGTCTAAAGGCTTAATGCATATCACGGAAGGAATGGTTGTATTGGAAAACATAAGGCACTGCTCAGTGAGGGAGGTCAGAGGTTGCATCAGTTAGGAGCAATCAATGGGTTGAAAGTTTGGTAAGGAAACCTTCGAGATTTCCTCGCTTATTAGGAGAGCCTCTCGAGTGAAAGGGGGCACAAATGTATTTTTAATAACAGACTGACAAATACTGTTGATGGTTCAGGTAGAACTTAAAACAATGATATTGGAGTTGCATCAGTCTACCATTCCACAGATTTTTGTAATTTTTCCAAAAAGCAATCACTTTACTAGTGCAGGAAAACAGATAACAAATTGTAGTGTTTAATCAGGGCTGTGAGTTGAACGATAGAGCGAAAAGATACAAGAGCTGCAATTTAGAGACTATTGATGAGATAGTAAGCCAATTCATCATTAGTCTGTGTAGTAAATTAGGCTAAAATGATCATGTTTTGTTGGAGAAATCTGTGGATAAAAGGGTAGCTTATCTTGGTGGATTATAAACTAAATAAAGGAATAATATTTATCAACACTGAAGATTTTGTTCACAAAGTGTGGTACATGAGTTTAAATGCTATAAATAAGTTATACCTAGGTGATACTAGGGCTTCCCTGGTGGCTCAGAGTTAAAGCATCTGCCTCTGATGCAGGAGACCCGGGTTCGATCCCTGGGTCGGGAAGATCCCCTGGAGAAGGAAATGGCAATCCACTCCAGTATTCTTGCCTGGAGAATCCCATGGGCGGAGAAGCCTAGTAGGTTACAGTCCACGGGGTCGCAAAGAGTCGGACACGACTGAGTGACTTCACCTCTAGGTGATACTAGAGTCCAGAATGTGGCTACGTGTTGACACTTACGGTGGCACTTTCTAAATGTTGTCACTAATAATTTCATCATAATTTGATACAATTAGTATCTAACATTTCCAATTTTACATGAATGTTTACATGAATTTTACATGAATTTTTAATTCCCTCATGTTTAGATTTTGACCATCTGAGTATGATACTATTTTACATAATGCTGGCTCTTTCTGGGTTAATATACTTACCTATGTCTTCTTCTTCAATAATGTGTTTAATCAACCAGCATTTAGTATCACTGTAACAGTCACTGGCAGGAGCAAAATGAATACATAGAATCAGCCCTCAGGGAGCTCATAACCTAGTGTGGGATGGAATTACTTACTGGTTTCTCTGAGTCTCAATTACTTTATTTGCAAAATTAACGTGGTAAAATGTTTATAAGGATTAAAGGAGCTGATCAATGAAAAGCACTTGGCATAATGCATGGTATCCTGTACCCATGTAATAGTGCTAAGGTTAACATTCCTGGCAGGAGACTGGCAGGGGCCAGTGTTCAGAAGCAGCTGAATAGACGGTGTGTACAGACCATGGCAAAAATTGATGTTGCTGCAACATAAGGCAAGTCTATTATATGGACTCATTTTAACATCAGTGCAGCAAAAGTAATTGATAAAATAAATAAACTTTGATACATTTTAGTACACATTCTACAGCCAAACCAAAATTATTTTTAGATTTTGAGTTCATCAGTCATGGTTCCTTTCTAAGAATTTAGGTAAATAAGAGCTGATCATGTGTATACACCTGGAGTATGTATACATGTGTACATACGTGAAAGAGAGGAAATTAAAAAACAGATCACATGGAGGAATGAAGATACTTGAAGATACTCTCCTTCCTTTCTCGGTACACACAACTTATGTTGGAGGATCTGTCCACTTGCTGCTCTGGGGAAAATGAAGTCCTTTTCCCCAAACAAACGCCCATAATACAGCCCAT
The DNA here is from genome assembly GCA_006410635.1 of Cephalophus harveyi. Classification (NCBI taxonomy): domain Eukaryota; kingdom Metazoa; phylum Chordata; class Mammalia; order Artiodactyla; family Bovidae; genus Cephalophus; species Cephalophus harveyi. Next base: position 124,737 of record SJYT01003184.1, read on the forward strand.
CACTGCCATCCCTCTGATGAGAATGGTGGGGAATCCTCAGAAACAGGTCCAACTTCTGAAACTGACTGTTCAAACTCTCCTGTGTCTAGTTGCAATATACCTACCACCATGCCCCAGTAAGACAGTCCTTTCCTGTGAGAATCACATACCCTGTTAAATCCTGATTTCTTTTAGATTTACTTCTGTACTGCACTTTCTGGAAAGCTTGCCACTGTTCTTTTTAATCCATTAAGTCCTTTCCTTCTTTCTTTTTTTAAAGATCAATTTCTTTAAAATTTGAAGTTTAGTTGATTTACAATGTTGTGTTGTTTTCAGGTATACAGCAAAATGATTTAGTTATGTGTATGCATACACACACACTCACACATATCTGTATGTACATAGATTATTTTTCGGCTTCTTTTCCCTCTTTCATCTTTTCTTGAAAATTCAGCTTAACTCTCAAATTTTATAGAAGCCCTTTAATAGTCAAGACTTCTACACAATTATTAAAAAACAATATTGCTGTGGTTCAGTTGCTAACTTGTGTCCAACTCTTTGTGACCCAGGGACTGCAGCACTCCAGGCTCCCCTGTCCTTCATACTGTCCAGAACATGATACCATTTAATATTTGGGGGAACTTATTATATCCCTCTGTCAGGACCATGAATTCCTGTAAGTCAAAAATTCCATTTTATACCATTTGCACTCTTAACATTTCTGGTATCTTCTAGATATACAGTAACTACTTAGTACATTTGAAGGTCATTTTTAAGTAAAATTGTCATGAGAAAAAAGTATGGGATTTTGTTTGATCTATGTGGAACAAATAACTGATAAACACAATTTTAACTCTGTCCTTTTCTCTGAATCTTCATACAGTTTATGCAGGATGTGGGAATACACCTTGGCACAATTTATAAAAACAGATCACAATTTATAGCTATGCAGAGCCTCATTCATGTAACTGGCTTTTGGAGAATATGAGCGCTGTCAGTAAATGGCTAACAAATCTAGACTAAAAGACCTATATAATTTAAATGACTATGCTACATCCTGGCAATTATTTCGGAAAGGGCTAGGCCTTTCATTGAATATTAGCATTGAACTTTGTATTTCTTTGCTTTATTTGTGGGAATGAGGTAAATATAAAAGCAATATTACATTTACTGTAAAACTGTCTTGATATGAGAACTCAATACTTTGTAGCAATTCATCTTATTAGTCCACCAGTTCTAAAAGCCAAATTTCTCCTCTTACTGTGTATGATAGGTGCCTAAAGACGTTCATTTATTAGAAAGCTGGAGGAAGTTTCATCCTTTCCTACTGTGAAGTGAGTGAAAGTTGCTTAGTCGTGTCCGACTTTCTGTGACCCCATAGACTGTACATTCTCCAGGCCAGGATGCTGGAGTGGGTAGACTTTCCCTTCTCTAGGGGATCTTCCCAACCTGGGGATCAGACCCAGGTCTGCCGCATTGCGGGCATATTCCTTACCTGCTGAGCCACAGGGGAAGCCCAACAGTACTGGAGTGTGTAGCTTAACCCTTCCCCAGCAGATCTTCCCAACCCAGGAATCAAACCAGGGTCTCCTGCCTTGCAGGTGGATTCTTTACCAGCTGAGCTATGAGGGAAGCCCATCCTTTCCAATTGCTGCTGCTGCTGCTAAGTCGCTTCAGTCGTGTCCAACTCTGTGTGACCCTATAGACGGCAGCCCATCAGGCTCCGCCATCCCTGGGATTCTCCAGGCAAGAACACTGGAGTGGGTTGCCATTTCCTTCTCCAATGCATGAAACTGAAAAGAGAAAGGGAAGTTGCTCAGTCGTGTCTGACTCCTCGCGACCCCATGGGCTCAGCCGACCAGGCTCCTCCGTCCATGGGATTTTCCAGGCAAGAGTAGTGGAGTGGGTTGTCATTGCCTTCTTGCAAATGCTACAGTCATAAAATCAGATAGCTTTTGTCTGATTGCAGATTATTTGTTATGCCCTATATCCAGAAATATTAATTTTCAAAGAAAATTTGAAAATGTATTATTTGTTGTTACTGTATACCTCTTCTCAAAAGATAACAAAATGATTAAGTATGATTTATAATGAGTCTACACACACAAATTCACAGAGTTCATTCTGAATTATGTGCACTAATGGAAAGGAGTCAAGTCTGAATATCTAAAAATAATTCCTATGCTCTAAGTTTATCAGAGAAGATTTCATTTACTAATATTGATGTATTAATACTAATATTAAAGTGAGTTTGCATTCCTTAGATGCACATTCACAGAATATATTGTTTGTCAGAATAAATAACTCACATTGTGAAAACAAATAAAAACTCTGTTTACTGGCAATACAGATTTTTTTCCTTCAATTTAGATATGCATGTCCATAAAAATAATGTATGCTGGGAACATTTAACAAATGCACAAAACTTGATTTCTTGTCCAATTAAGTAATAATGATAGAGTTAAATTCTTTTGTTGTTTTTGGAATTAACTATATGCAAGTGACATAAAGGGGCCTCCCTAGTGGCTCAGACGGTAAAGGACCTGTCGTGCAGGACGTTTAAGTTCGACCCCTGGGTAGGAAGATCCCTGGAGAGGGGGATGGCTGTCCACTCCCAGATTCTTGCCTGGAGAGTGCCACCGCCAGACGAGCCTGGCGGGCTACAGCCCATGAGATGGCAAAGAACCAGATACAACTGAGCGGCTAACATATTTTTTTTTAAGTGACATAAGCTTTTGTTGATAGATTATCTATCATAGTGAAACCAGAAAATAAATAAAGACACGGATATAAGTGGCCAGTTAATACCGGGTAAAATATTTTTGAGATTTTAAGTAGAAAATAAGCATATAGTAATTTTATGGGTTTAATAAAATTTTTTTCAGAGAGATTCAGATGTTTTTCTCTATTCTTAATGTAAAGAAAGAGTGAAATTTCTTACTTTTTTTTTTTTCCCCAGTATTGAGGGCAAATTTGGTATAAATACTTCAAGTAAAGTTCTCTAAAAAATTTGCTTTTCTTTTCCAGTATGTAACTGAAAGTCATAATCCAGTAGTGGTCCGGACAAAAGTACATTATTATATTTATAATTATTTAACGAGGCAGGGACTGAATACTTGGATTTGCCGTAGCGATCCTTACCTTTCTCACATCATTGAGACAGCAGTGGTTTTTCTTACTTGAGCAAAATCTCTACACACATTATGAACAGGATTGGCATTTTTTCAATAAGCAATCATTTTTAAAGATGTTTCCACATATCCTCTTTTTCCAATATCAAATAAAACATCTATACATCATTTCACATTTTTTTTTGAGGCCACGTGGAGGTTGATAATATCCATAGAAAATTACCAGCATATGAGTTCTTACATAGTTAATTCAGAAATAAGCATTAATTAAGTTTCTGTTTAGAAGATCTTCTCTTGCTACAAATTAAACGTATAAGTTCAGTCAAATATCAAATTACCTTTTTAAATTATATGTTGCAGATTAAGTAATGCAGCTAGATTTTTTTCACTTCTTAAACAGCTATGCTTATATCATGTAGCTCTATCTCTAAGCTCTCACCCAGAATGATGGAAGCAAGCCAGGCTAGAGCTGAATGGTTCTGATGTAAATTCTACTCAGGGTGACCTGAAGGCACAGTGTAGAGCTGGGCTGCCAAATGCCTGCTCATGTCCAATTTTTCATATACCTGATTGCAATTTCAGAGTCTCAACAGCATATTTAATATAGAAATTTAGAACTGAAATGCCTTTCCAAACAAAGAAACCTTGACATTAGCAGCTCTTTACATCTTTCCTGTTTGTTTCTCATTTCCATGTTAAAATCTCAGGAGTGAAATAGAGTAAACAATTTATTTCACTTATGTCTGTCATGAAAAGGAAGTGTAGTATTTGATGACAAAGCTCATTGTACTATCTTCAACACAAAAGAAGTTACATTTGATTAGAAAAGTTAATTATATGCATAAAGAGAGCCGAGATGCTCGCAGCTAATTACTCATAAAGGGAAATTAAATCTAATTTTCTAACTGACAGTTGCTATCTGGCAATATTTTATTAAACAAAACAAATTCCAATTTACTACAGTGGGAGCTCTAAATTTTTATGGGACACAATCAGATGTATATAAATTAGGTTAAAAGCCAGTAAGTACAGAGGGTTGCTGCAAGACAGCACATATTTTTTCAGTGAATACTTTTTGTTGTTGTTGTTGTTGTTGTTATTGTTAATTACTAGTAGCTAAACTAAATCATAATGATACATTTAAGAAATCTTTGGGATGGGATTATTTTTGCGGTTTTGCCATTTGTTTGCCTAGATTATAACATAGAAATAAAGTGAGAATCTTGAATAGGAGACATATGCCTCCGCACAATTAAAGTTACTTCATACCTGTGACCATACCTGTCTGGTATTTGATCTTAACCAGTGTCCCAGAAATCACTAATTTATCTCAAAATGAAGCAAGGCCTTAACAACCTGCTAAAATATGCACTCCTAGTTAGGAAATGTCACTGCAGTTCTGGTGGAGGATGGGACAAAAAAGAACTAACAATAATAACAAACATGAAGGAAAAATATTATGTTGAGGATTTCTCAACTGTTTTAAATATGTGGATATAAAATTTTGAATGAAATAGATCCATGCAGAGTAATTTTTTCCATTGAAGGCATGACCTGCAGGGAAGAGACCTTATTAGTCAAGATGCAGAAAGATTACACTGAGTCTAAAAGACATTCTTTGTAGTACATAAATACTCACATATTAAAAAAAAAGTTTCCCATCATTGAAATATTGGCATTAAACACATTTTTTGAAGATTATTCCTTTTCCTTTTGCTAAGAGTAAGCATGTTCATTAGCCACTAATCAGTAACCAAAAGACTAGTCTTTGCCTTTGTTCCAATTATCTGGTTGTAAATGACCTGTTTAGTTCAGTTCAGTTCAGTTGCTCAGTCGTGTCCAGCTCTTTGCAACCCCATGATCACAGCACAGCAGGCCTCCCTGTCCATCACCAACTCCTGGAGTTGACTCAAATTCATGTCCATCGAGTCGGTGATGCCATCCAGCCATCTTATCCTCAGTCATTCCCTTCTCCTCCTGCCCCCAATCCCTCCCCAGCATCAGACATTTTTCCAATGTGTCAACTCTTCGCATGAGGGGGCCAAAGTATTGGAGTTTCAGCTTCAGCATCAGTCCTTCCAATGAACACCCAGGACTGATCTCCTTTAGGATGGACTAGTTGGACCTCCTTGCAGTCCAAGGGACTCTCAAGAGTCTTCTCCAACACCACAGTTCAAAAGCATCAATTCTTCAGTGCTCAGCTTTCTTTATAGTCCCACTCTCACATCCATACATGACCATTGGAAAAAACATAGCTTGACTAGACGGACCTTTGTTGGCAAAGTAATGTCTCTGCTTTTTAATATACTGTCTAGGTTGGTCATAACTTTTCTTCCAAGAAGTTTTAATTTCTTTTAATTTCATGGCTGCAATCACCATCTGCAGTGATTTTGGAGACCAGAAAAATAAAGTCTGACACTGTTTCCACTGTTTCCCCATCTATTTGCCATGAAGAGATGGGACTGGATGCCATGATCTTAGTTTTCTGAATGTTGAGCCTTAAGCCAACTTTTTCACTCTCCTCTTTCACTTTCATCAAGAGGCTCTTTAGTTCTTCATCACTTTTTGCCATAAGGGTGGTGTCATCTGCATATCTGAGGTTATTGATATTTCTCCCAGCAATCTTGATTCCAGGTTGTGCCTTCCTCCAGCCCAGCATTTCTCATGATGTACTCTGCATATAAGTTAAATAAGCAGGGTGACAATATACAGCCTTGACCCTCCACTTTGATCCATACTTCACATCATTTATAAAAATAAACTGAAAATGTGTATACACTAAAAGTAAAACCTAAACTGTAAAACTTCTAGAAGAAAACTTTTGTGACCTAGTAGTAGACATCAATTTCTTACATATGACATCAGAAGCACAATCCATAAAAGAAGTTGACAAACTAGTTTTCATCTAAATTAAAATATATGTTGCCCCTCAAGCAAAAAAAAAAAAAAAACAACCAAAAACAAACACTAAGACAATGAGATGTGTATAAGAGACAGATTCTGAATTATGTGCACTAATGGAAAGGAGTCAAGTCTGAATATCTAAAAATAATTCCTATGCTCTAAGTTTATCAGAGAAGATTTCATTTACTAATATAAACTACCGCACAATTGCACTCATCTCACATGCTAGTAAAGTAATGCTCAAAATTCTCCAAGCCCTGTCTCTTATACACATCTATATAATATATGATAAATAACTTGTATCAAGAATACATAGAAAACTCTCAGAACTCTCAAATGTCTACACAAAAATCTAAGAAAACTAAAAAATCCAACCAAAGTTGACAAAATATTTCAACATTTTATCAAAGAATATACATGGATGGGAATTAAACAAAGAAAAAGATGCTACAAAACCTTAGTCATTTAGAAAGTATGAATTAAAATGCAATCAAATAGCTATATACATCTACTAGTGTGGAAAATTTCCAAAAAACTGTGGAAAACTCTTTAAGAGAGGGGAATACCAGACCACCTGACCTGCCTTCTGAAACCAGTAAGGAGGTCAGGAAGCAACAGCTAGGACTGGACATGGAGCAACAGACTGGTTTCAACTGGGAAAGGGATATATCAAGGCTGTATATTGTCCCCCTGCTTATTTAACTTACATGCTGAGTATATCATGTGAAATGCCGCACTGGATGAAGGACATGCCAGAATCAAGATTGCCGGGAGAAATATCAATAACCTCAGATATGCAGATGACACCACCCTTATGGCAGAAAGTGAAGAGGAACGAAAGAGCCTCTTGATGAAGGTGAAAGGGGAGAATGAAAAAGCTGGCCTAAGACTCAACATTCAGAAAACTAAGATCATGGCATACGGTCCCATCACTTCATGGCAAATAGATGAAGAAACGATGGAAACAGTGGCTGCCTTTATTTTCTTGAGCTCCAAAATAACTTCAGACAATGATTGCAGCCATGAAATTAAAAGAGGCTTTCCCCTTGGAGGAAAAGCTGTGGCAAACCTAGAAAGAATATTAAAAAGCAAAGACATCACTTTGGTGACAAAGGCCCATCTAGCCAAAGCTATGGGTTTTCTAGCTGTCACGTATGGATGTGAGAGTTGGACCACAAAGAAGGCTGAGCACTGAAGAATTGATGCTTTTGAACTGTGGTGCTGGAGAAGACTTTTGAGATTCCTTTGAACTGCAAGGAGATCCAACCAGTCAATCCTAAAGGAAATCAGTCCTGAATATTTGTTGGAAGGACTGATGCTGAAGTTGAAACTCAAATACTTTGGCCACCTGATGCAAAGAGCTGACTCACTGGAAAAGATCCTGATGCTAGAAAAGATTGAAGGCAGGAGGAGAAGGGGACAACAGAGGACGAGATGGTCGGATGGCATCACTGACTCAATGGACATGAGTTTGAGTAAGCTCCAGCAGCTGGTGATGGATAGGGAAGCCCAGCGTGCTGCAGTCCATGGGGGTCACAAAGACTCGGGCATGACTGAGTGACTGAACAATGACAGTAGCGTAGATAAAATTTAAGCTATATCAAGTGTTAAAAATGAGCTGAAGAGTGTTATCTTTTTGTTTTTTGCTTTTTTACATTACTGGGAGGAGTTTACAGTAATAGACCACTTTGGAAAATGCCAGTTTCTGTTAAAAAGTGAACTTTATATCTACCATGTTAGTTAGTCACTCCTATCCTAGCTATTTATCAAGAGAAATGAAACCCCATAGAAATATTAATATAAATACTTTTATACAAATGTTCAGAAAATTCTTGTTATAGCCCCAGATGGAAAAAAGCTAAATATCCTCACAAATAGTATCAGATTCATACAATGTAGTACTGCTTATTGAGAAAAACACTAATGAATAATTCATACCTGCTAGAATATGGAATTATATCAAAATAATATTCAGTGAAAGAAACAAGGCAATGAGTATATACTGTATATTTTCATTTATATGTGTTCCTGAGGTGAGGTGAGGTGAAGTCGCTCAGTCGTGTCCGACTCTTTGCGACCCCGTGGACTGTAACCTCCTAGGCTTCTCCGCCCATGGGATTCTCCAGGCAAGAATACTGGAGTGGATTGCCATTTCCTTCTCCAGGGGATCTTCCCGACCCAGGGATCGAACCCAGGTCTCCCGCATCAGAGGCAGACGCTTTAACCTCTGAGCCACCAGGGAAGCCCTTATGTGTTCCTACTTCACATAAACTATACTATATATATTGCATATAATGTATATATACATATACATTCTTTTTATATAAACTTACTAAATTGATGCCTGTATCTGGCTCAGAGGTTAAAGCGTCTGCCTCCAATGCAGGAGACCCGGGTTCGATCCCTGGGTCAGGAAGATCCCCT